>PVJO010028314.1:0-18302 GCA_004026905.1 Hystrix cristata
TGCCGCCAGAAGGAGCAGTAGTAACCAGGTTCCTTTCAATTGTGGCTACACCAGCCTCTGAAGGCCTGGGTGGCTGAGCACTGTGAACTGAATTTCAAGAAACCAGTGACCCAGGCTTCTGTTCTCCTTTTTGAGGTGGGTCCGCTGGGTCTTTCTCCTCAAAGGAAAGTCTTTCACTTTTGATACTTCGCATCTATGAAGGGTGGGGTCCTGCTGATTCCTGTAATACCCTCAAGCCATCTTTTCTATTGCTCTGTTGTAAAATGGTGGGCTTCTTTTTAATGCTAATCTTTTCAACAATGAAGCTCTCCTCTGCTCCATCCTTGTGGATGCTTTCATTCTGGCAAAACTGAAAACTCTGAAAATGCACTCTTTGCTCCTGATTTTCATATTAACCTGGCTAAATACTCCCATCAGTATCCATGCCACAGCCTGAACTTGGGCTGCCTTGAAATTTCTTCCTGCAGATTAATTAGTCTGCTGTCCTAAATCTTTGTCCCCTGGAAAGTTTCAAAATATAAACAAAATGTAGACAAATTTGCTGCCAAAGCATAACACACATAGCCTGGAGTTCAACTGCCAATGCAGCTCTTATTTCCAACTGAAATCTCCTAAGCATGGTCTCTACAATCTGCATTTCTATGAGCATTCTAGTGTTCTGACCTCTGATGGGAATCTCCCTTCAAGTTCAGCATACAGCACTCTAAGGCTGCTCCTCTAGGCATCATCTCTAAATCTTTCTAAGCTTCTGTGTAAGCCAGTTCCAACAGCTTCTGAAACACATGGTCAGCTGGCATCACAGCAACAAACCCATTCCTCAGGTACCAAAATCTTTCTTAATCATTTTCCTCATCTTTGGGACAAAATACCTGACACTTACAATTGAAAAGAAAAGAGGTTTACTTTGACTCACATTTTTAGTCCATAGTTAGCTGGCTCCAAGGCAGGAAGGCATGTTGGAAGGCCCTGGGTGGAGAAGAGCTGCTCATGGTGAATGAGAAGAAGAGAGAGGCCAAGGGAGGAGCTGGGAGGGAGATATACCCTTCCAGAGTATGCCAACAGTCAACAGTGACCAGACCCTACCTCTGAAAAGCAAGTCAGCTATATTGCCCCTATAATCCAATTACCTTTCAAAACTTCCATATTTGAGCTCATGAGACTTTGAGTAGACACCCAAATATAAAACATAATGAAGCAGAAACAATCTGAATGTCCATCAACTGATGAACAGATGAACAAGATATAATATATCAACGGAAGGAATATTATTCAGCAATAAAAAAGAATGGAGTACTAATATTTGATACAACATAGATGAAACTTGAGAACATTATGCTAAATTTAAAAAGATCACAAATTGAAAAATTCAATTAATATGATAATGGCCAGAAGAAGAAAAATCTAGAGACAAAAAATGGTTGTCTAAGGCTGGGAACAGGTTGTATTAGAAAGCGGTGGATAATGGGCACAAGGATCCTTTTATTGAGTGATAAAAATGTTCTAAAATTAGATTATGCTATTGCTGCATGACTCTGTGAATATATTAAGAAATCCAATTGTGGACTCTAAATGAATGAACTGTATGGTATGTGAATTATGAGATACGATAAAACTATGTTATTTAAATTAAAAACAAAAAAAATTTCCATTTTTTCCTTCCATTTCTTGTTTCTCTTGTCCCTCTGTTCCTTTCCCCCTCCCTTGTTCCCTTTCCCATTTGGACATTTTCTTCACTTTCCCAATATATTACATTTTAGTCTTTATTTACACTTTCAGTTTCTCGCACCAGAGAAACTATGCAGTATTTAAACATGTGTGTCCGATTTATTTCACTTAAGAGTATGGTCTCAAGATGCATCCATTTACCTAGGAATATCTCAAGCTTATCTTTCTTTATGGCAGAGTAGTACTCCACTGTATAAAAGAACCACATTTTCTTTTTCCATTCTGCCGTTGATGGGCATTTGGGCTGTTTCCAAGATTTAGCTATTACAAACAAAAGAAATAAGAAATGGAATGAAAAATTGGAAACAAAGCTTTTGTAGATAGGAAGGGAGGAGGGGGTAGGGGAGGGGAATGGGAAAAAAAGAAGCAACAAGGTATGTCATGTACAGGCACAAATCCCCGATGATGAATGTTATCACTATGTACATCTAAAATGTACTATTAAAATAAAAATTAAAAAAAACAAATAGCAAAGAAAAAAAAGTATTACAGTAAAAGACACATTGCCATCAATCCCCATCAAAGTACTCCCCTAACTTTGAACACATTTATCCTCTCATTCTTGCCACTTTCTGAAGCAATTCTGGAGGTCTTCTTTTATGTCTTTTTGTGTCTGACTTTCTGTCCTGAATCATTTCAAACCTTTTATGAAAATTTCTGTCAAGTAAAAATATTATAGTGTTTCCTTATACACCTTATTCACCAAATCTGGCACCTGCAACTTTTGGCTCTTTCCCAAAGTCAAAACAATGATGAATGATAAATGTTTTCAGTCGATTCAGGACACCAAGGCAGCCTCAACAGTGCAACTTGACACTCACAAAAGAGGACTCCAGAATTACTTTAGATGAGACAAATACGTTCAAAGCGAAGGGGAAATATTGAAAGTAGCAGGAATGATGCGATTAAGTGCATTCGAAGTGAGAGGAGCATCTTGAGGAGGATTAATGGCAATGTGCCTTTCACTGTAATGTTTTTCTAAATTTAAACATCCACTGAATGTTTTAATCACACCCTACACATCTCAACAAACCTAATTTTGCTGTTTTTTAAGGTTCATATTTCCACTGATGTCAGAGACACTTCTTGGTTGGTCTCAAATAAGCCAGTTGTTATGAATTCCAGAGCTTGCAAGAACAGAATTCTGCCCATCTGCAAGTTTGGAAAAGGACCTTGAACCTCAAAGGAGAGTGTTTGAGTCATTAGCCACAGTCTGGTGTGCTCCTGAGCAGAAGAACCAGTAAGGCATGCCAAGACTTCTGACCCACAGAAACTTCAAGATACTGTAATAATGGTTATTGCTTTATGCTACTACGTTTGTGGTAATCAGTTACATAGCAAGAAAAAGCTAATCTCACACTTTTAGTATGTTGGAACTCTTGAATTTGGAGTCCAGCTATCAGGACGCGAGAAAACCAGGTCCAATGGAAATGTCCTACCTAAGTTCTCAGCCACCAGCCAGCATCATCTACCAGCCCTGGATGGGCCCCAGTTCGGTTGTCTCATCCATCTGAGGTCTGGGCCGCAACCACTTGGGGCTCCTATGCAAGCACCCTTCAGTTGTGCTCAGTCAACCCACAGAAATGTGATGGACAATAAAAAATTTAACTTTTAGTGTAGATTGTCATAGAGCCATAGAAAATAGGAATTTTTAAGTTGCTATCTTATTATTCATTGAAAGGAGTAATTTACCTATTCTCTTTGTCTCACAAGAGAAACTTTACTTGAGGTTTTCTCCATTTTGCTCCTGGAATCCTTCTAATTGCATATTGAAAGTTGACAGGTGAATTCTCTTAAAAATAAATTTTCATTTCAAAATTAGAGACTTTTTTTAGTGAAATGAAGATGGTGTGATTCTTGCTGTATTCAAAGGAAAAAAAACATAACGAAAGTCACACTGGGAGTGCGAGAGTTAATTCAAGAATTCATTATCATTGTTGAGTAAATTCGTGTTCATATAAAAAACACACTAAATTCATATTAAGAAGGTACAAGAAATTTTGCTAAAAAGTCATTTATACTGTTATCATTATGTCAAAATGGCAATAATGAATTAATTGCGTTTTTACACTTTTAGTTGGTTAGTATTAGCATGCTGAATAAAAAGTGCTGTGTGGTGATGGTTTTGGCTCCCATGTCTATATGTATTATTCACTGTGGCTAAAACCAATTTGTTCACAAGTAGAATAATTCTGCATAGGAAAAACTCTCCTCATTGCTGGAATAAAGTTTCAAATTCCAGTAAAATGAATTTCCAAATATTTTTGGACAAAAAAGTGCATGAGTCTCAATTTTGCTTTGTTTTATTAAAATTAGAATCAACATTTTGAGAGCTGCAACCTCATAAGGAAGTAATCGTATTAGTCACCCTCCTGGCACTACATGGGTATTAATCTCCTTTCATCAGCCTCCCTGCCGCTTGCACAATATTATAAGGTCCCCCACAAGCCCGATTAATAGCGTTTCTTTCTTCAAAACTCATGAGTGTACAAAAATAATCAATGATCTCTGGAGAATAAAGAAAACCATTTTAGAATTTTTAAATTCTTCGCATGGGCAACTGTGTTGGGATAGTTTAAGGAGTAGTTTCCTACCTGTTGTAAGTTTATTACAGAAAATTTGTATTGAAAACTTACTATCCGGACTAAGCATTTGTATTATTATTAAGCTTTGTTAATGCACACGGGAATTTTTAAAAATTCATTTTCAGTGTTTGATAATCTTTCCTTTGGGCTTGTACTAGAAGTCACTTTTGTTGCAAGGCCATCCTTGACCATGCAAAGTCTCCATTTGCCTGCACCTCTTCATATCACCCTAGTTTAATTACCTGATATTTTTTGTTTCCTTGCTTTT
The DNA here is from genome assembly GCA_004026905.1 of Hystrix cristata. Classification (NCBI taxonomy): domain Eukaryota; kingdom Metazoa; phylum Chordata; class Mammalia; order Rodentia; family Hystricidae; genus Hystrix; species Hystrix cristata. Next base: position 4,579 of record PVJO010028314.1, read on the forward strand.
TCATGAGTTGTTTTTTCCTCTCAGGAAAGAACAGTAACTCTGCCAAAGAAATGATCTCGTCATGGTTGCCATGGAGGTTCCAGCACCTACAACAGGGCCTGGCTAAGAGCAGCTCAGTAACTGGTTCCTGAGTGAATGGATTCTAATTTTCCTTCATTAATAACACTAATGCATAATAATAAGTATCCAACTGGTCTTCATTAGTGGCCATCTAATCTGGTTGCTAATATTTAATTGCAAAATCTAATTGAAAAGTTTCTCTAAATGAGGGAGTGTGCTTGTCCGGCCCGGCTAAACTACATCAGATTCACGGATAGGATCACTGATTTATTTTGCTGTAGTTAGCTGGTCGGTGGTGTTGCAGCAGAATACAAACAAACTTTCCAACTTACCTGTCTATCCAACTCAAATAGTTTTTCATCACCACCACCAGCCAGTAGAATATTTTCAGATATCAAATTTCAGGTATACAAAATGTTTGTTATCATCTTTAAGACCAATCTCAGTTTTTCCTTCAGCCCTATCTTGCCACCACTGTCATTCAATTTTATTTTATATTATAGTGAAAAATAAAGTGGAAGAGGTCACTCACAAGAACTTCTCATGTGGAAAGCACTACATAAAACTTGACATTGTGTTTTCTAAGACCATGAGGTTTAGAGGCAGACTGACCTGAGTTTCGATTCCTGTTGCACCACTTTTTAAATTATGTGACCTTGGGCAAGTTAATTAACATTGAGAATCTTTCTTTATTTATGAAATGAGTATCCTCTTATCTGCCTCCCAGTATTCTTCTGGAAGATTAAAGCACATAACCCTATGAAAAACAGCTCATGAGTTGGCGTAAAGTAGTAATTATTGTTGTATCACTGTTACTAGCTTTATCACTTTTGATCAGTGGTGAGCACATGATTGCAATAGATTAAAGTTCATTTTCTTTGGTTTATGTCTTCCATCATGGTGCTTTCCTCCTCCTGGTTGGAAACCCTCCTTCGATCTGTTCTTTATCCCCAATTTCCCTGATGATGCACTTCATCCAAAAAGTAACATACTATGGAAAGTTCTGATTCTGTTTACTAATTCCTACTTATATGGCTAAATCAGAGTGGTATAAATGCTTGTCTCTCTGTTTGGTTTTATACCTTTTTCTACTCAGGACAGCAGAATCTCTTTCTCATAGTAAAGGACTTAGAATCACCTACCCAGTAGTTGAGGGGACATTATCTTTTTTGACAGAGATCCAAATCTATGGATGCTGAGAAAGTCAGCCCTGTGGGATTGAGAGGTTCTTTCCCCTTTCACCGCCAAAATAGCAGGAAACTATAGTTTAGCCGTAGGTCACAAGGCCCCACATGACTATTGGACCCTATATCCCCAATTAGCAATGCTAGCCTTCTTCAGATTACTCAATCAAATAGAAAAACTCTGCTAGATATCTATTCATTTTGATGCTCTTTTCTCAGATAAATTTCAGCTCAAATTATAGAGATCTTTATTGGGTACTTCTGAAGAAATCATACAAGATGCTGACACTGATGAAAATGAAAGGCACTTGCTTTGGTAAGATATAGCTTACCACGAGGGGCTAAATATTAGTAAAATATTAGTGAGTTAAATTCCGAAAATACGACTGTGATCTTTTGTTATTTGTACACATAGGCTAAATTCTAAGATCTTCAAACAACATAGTGGTTTGAAAATTATTTAATTTTAATTCTATTAGATACAGAATCATTAATTTGCTGATGGAATGAATGAAATATGGATACATTTATATAATTATATATTCTCTCACAAACCTATTAGTACTTTGTCAGGGTATTGTGATGCATTGTAAGTAGAGAACAGATAAGAAAAATAGAATAAATGTCTCCCCCACACCCACTTTAGTGCTCCATTATGCTAACTAGTTTGAAGTCTGTGCCAAGTCATTTTTCATTTAACTGTAGGGCTGAAACAGTACCAGTTGTTACTTGTCCCTACTTAGATAAACAGCTGCAGCAAGTATAAGAGTTTGACTTGTGTTGATCTCATCATGAAGACATGTGTAGGTGTACTTTGTGGAACTTCTAGTTCAAGGTCAGAAAAGTAAAAATTGCTCGAATAATTCTCACAGATATGAAAATGAGCTACTAACTCCTCTCTGTCTCCTATCTCAGCCCTTTGCCCTGTTCTATTGCAGATCAGTGTTTTAATAGTTAATGATGCTTAAATTACTCGTTTTTAAAGGGCTTCAGAAATTTTCATGCAAATATGTTCCCATGCTTCTACTTCATATCCAATTCAGATTTAAAGTCTTTATTCTGAGTATTCCATGCAAGGACTCACTTTGAAACTTAAACAGAACAGCCACTATATGCTACGTTCTTGAAGAATGGTGGTGGTGAAACAAATCCAGCATGATTCCTCCTTTAAGAGGGTCACAATGCAGCAGAAAAGTAGATGTGAAATAAAAATTAAATAAAATATCTCTGAGAGAATAAAGTAGAATGTCTCAGAGCACATGGGAAAGGGTAAACAAGACAGGAAGAAACTACAGGAAGTAGAGAAAATCTCACAGAATAGATGGCGTGGATTTGCACTGCCCCAATACGAGGACAGTGGGAGAACATTCCAGGCAAAGCTTTCAGAAGAGCATGAGTAAATCAGTGGGAAATAAAAGAGTGAGCATTGTGTCTAAGAATGGAAGCAGGTCCAATTGGGTAGAGCATAAGGTTTGTAATGGAGAAATAACAGATAGTGAGAAGCTAAACACTCAGGCTGAAGACCTTGTGAAAGAGTGTGGAAGACCAACACAAGTTTTTGCGTGAGAGAACAATCTATTCATTCTTCAGTTTCAGAATCATATCCCTCAAGGCAGTATGGAGGGTGGACAGTCTTGAGAAGACGGAAGAGACAAGTGAAAAGTCCATGGGAGAGACAGTAGAAAAACATTAAAGGAAGAGTTCCAGCAATGATTCTGGAATAAAACTACAAAATGCAGTAACCATGTGGATAATAAGAGTAGTAGAAAATAACAGGCTGAGGATTTATTGATCTATTGGTTACATTTTTATTAAGTACCTATAAAGTACCTTATACTTTGCTAGACATTGGATATATAGAGGTTAATAAAACGAAATTCTTGTACTCATATGGCCTTAGAGTCTAGTGAAAGAAATAGAACGTCAAGTTTATATTTCAGTTTGTAGACTAGAGATAGTGATTTACTTTTTTGTAAAGATCATGGAGATTTTAATTTCTTTTCTTAATTTTTATCTTTATTAATACGTATTTGTGGTACATAATGATTCTTTTCCTCATGGGGAGAAAACATGTCTTAATTCTTTTTTATTCCCTTCCTCTCTCCGCCACCATCTCTTGAATCATTTTAAAAGCTAAAGGGCAGTGGGACTTTGGGTTTGGCTTTAGACTTGGTAGGAACAAACTGCAAGCTGACCATAAGAGGAGAGATGAATAAAAGTCTAAAAAAGAAAATCTGATCACTGCTATACAGTTGAAAATAAGGAGTTTAAAAACTCATCATGATACTATAATAAATTAAGAAAACAGCCATAGAGAAGGGAATAAAAGTATTTCAAATGCATGCAGATAAAGAGTAGCCAGGTGTCCCTAAATGTGCTGTTCTGGCTTCTGTGTAAGAATGCTTTCCCAGGACACAAATTACTCAAAGGAACAGAGATATTTCTTTTCTCCTAAGAGAGTAAATGGATTCCACTTCATGCATCTTGTTCTTTTACTAGAACTCATTATCTATGTGGAAGTGAGTACACATACACAAGGGGGAAAAAATAGAAAAAAAGGAAAACCCAAAACCCATCTACGAATTTTACTGACAACTTGCCCAGTGTAGGTGATTAATTCTTATTTCATACCCAGTGGTGAGCATAAGGGCACAGATTGAGACATGAGAAACTACTTGGATCAGCTAAAGACTTCAATCTGAAGAGATGGCCAGACACCATTTTAGAAATCTTGAAGCTGATTTTTGTTTTTCCAGAATTATCAGTAGTTTCTTACCAATGCATATTCAGATAAATGTACTATACACCAAATATAGCATACTAGAAGAACTGTGTGTTTCCTCTTGTGGTCATCAGATAGTATTCTCTGGTATGATCATACGATCATGAGTACCTTTGAGTATCATTTTGCTGGTGTTTCAGGACACCTAAAAAACAGAGGGAAAAGGAGCCGTGCATATGACTTGTATTTCATTTTAAAACATGATAGAACTGCTTCAAAAGATGGCTAGATATTTATTTTTCTAGTAAATTATATGCCATGATTAATTTTCTCAATGCTATAAGAAGCATACTAAGAAATACATTTTAGATAGTTGGGTATTTTGCAAGTTTTATAGAGACAGGGATGTGGCATTTCAATACTAAAGAACGCAGATTATGATACTAGGATACAATATTTGAAACTTTCAAATTTCTTAGAAGTTTTTAGATGAATCGTGGTCAAGATATAGTAAAGATTTCTGTAATACAGCACCATTCCCTTTTGTATGGGGGAACAATTACCTTATTTTGGAAATTCTACCTATTGCTTTGGCAAAAAGGGGAATTATTCTAGCCTGGAAAGCTTTCTTTTTGCCAGCTGAAACTGCTTTGTATACACACGGTGCTAACGGTGAGCCACCAAAGCTTGATTTTCACTGTTGGATCTAGTTCTTAAACTATGGTAACACTAAATAAACAAACACTTCTTCTTAAAGCCTGAGATCACTTCAACGGTTTGGAGGTGGGGCTTTCAGGCACTGGATCAAGCAGAGTTACTCTTCAGAAGTATATGCAACCACAGATAATATTGTCTTTCTATCTGGCTCACTATGCTTAGAAAATTGAAGGAAGGCTGGATCATTCTAAGCAGTCTTTGCTGTTTTTATATGTGTCTCAACGGCTAGGTGCTATGCAGAAGAAACCGCAGAATTATAGTAAATGGTCCTTCTTAAATGTCAACAAGAGTTTTATAATCTAAGAAAATTTCCATTATTTTTAAAATCGGGTGGCTGTTTTTAAGAAGAAAGGGGGGTTCTTTCATTTCAGTTGAAATAGAAAATGCATCTTTAATATAACTGACACACAATACATCTTCTTGGAGTATTTTCTTATCCCTCGCTTTAGTTTTAAAGGAGAACTCAATCTTTAGAAGAACATTTTCATGATTGATGAAGTTTTAATGCTGGTAACTCTTGAAGTGGGCCGTTCAATGCTCTTAAGGTGATGATGTGATATAGCCAAAGAAGTGGCTTGTCCATAAATTGAATCCACTCCTGCCTCAGGGAACTGATACTGAAGTAGATGAACTGTGTATTGCAGGAAGAAATTGAAAGGAATTTGGGTGTGAGAATGTACAAGAAGAACATGTCCTCAACGATTCATTTAGACAGGGTGAGGGTGAGCAAGGTTTCTGTATCCTCAGTATGGGAGAAAATTCTCAATGTTTTTCAAAATGAAAATCAGGATGCTTAAAATATTAATTATTTCCCCAAGCATTACCAGAGACTTGTATAAAGTCCTAATCTTTCCAGGATCACCCATCTTTTTCCATTATGAACCCAGGGGCTTATTGAAGAGCCCTATTGAAAGAGCTGAAAGGATTTGGCCCAAAATTGTTTTTTGTTTTGTTTTGTTTTTATTCTCCCCCATGAAAAGTTTCCACTGTTAGAATTCTCTGCTTGGCACACAATACTTGAAGATAACACACAAGAGGCAGTTTGAAACTATTGTGTTTAATCAAGAATGAACTAAATGTCAGAGACTCAGTGTTCTAGATCAACAATTTTTAGGATTGATACATCTTAATCAAGTAATTAGGTGACTTTTTCGGTGGTGTTTTCCACACCGGAGAGAGGAACAGATTTGCTGCTTTGCTCCGATGGCTGCTAGCAGCAGTGTTGGTTGTTAACAGAGACATTTTACAGGGAACCACCAGTTGGCAGGGGCTAACACTTTATTACTTGCTATTCCCACATGCTGAGGATTGTGGGAAGGCTGCCAAACGTTCTGTCTCGTGTAGCTCTTCAGTATAATAACAACGACAGCAACAAAAGCCTTTTAAAAAGCAGAAGAAAAAGAAAAGTGAATAAAGGAAACAATGAAACTAAGTCTCTGGCTTCATATTAAACATAGACTCGAACAGAGAATGAGTGGTTTTTTGTGGCATTTCTCTTTTCCTTTCTTCTTCTCACTCTGTCCCTCTATTTAAACAGCATTTTAAATTGAATTTGAAGGTTTTCAAACTTTAAAGTTCTTTCAGATCTCCATGCCAGCCTGTTAGCATTGCAGATTCTGATTCCACAGGTTGGAATTGGGACCTGAAGTTCTTTGTTTCTGACCCACCCTGGCTGATGCTTGTGCTGTGGTCCTGAACTGTCACCCCTACAGCAAAGGTTGAAGAGATGGCAGAAGGAATGCACGTGGTCATAAATGGTAGGGATGGTTGTGGTTGTCTAGTAAACAGCACTCCAAAGGGACAGAGCTACCTTTAGGACCAGCCCCAGACACTGGGGTTGAACCTTTTTTGCATTATAATCCCAATGAATAATCTCACTAGTATTGAAAAAATATTAGAAATTAGATCCTGATCCTAGTCCCAGCTCTGAGACTAAGTAGTTGCATGGGAACGGGTCAGTCATGTATCTTCCTAGGTATCAGTTTGTTCTTCTGCATTTACAGGGATTACATGTTATACACTGTTATGCACTTGATGGTTCTTTCATTGCTAATTTGATGAGATGTCATGATCTGTCTATTGAAAAGGTTGTGAAATCTGGTGTTTTGCTTGAAATCAGTAACGTCTGAATTTATCTTTGGTTACTTTATCTTTCATAAAATACAAAATAAAGTCAGCTGCGATGAATGATTGCACCTTTCCCACTGTGTTTCTGTGCACATCAACATTTGAGCCGAGGTACCGAGAAAAATCATGCCAAAGGCCAGGAGCTGGTAGCCAGGCAGACCCTATAAATGTGGGCAAATGATACAGAAGCCCCGTAGATGGAAATAGGATGGTTAGGAAGGCAAGGAACATGTCTAACGAATGTTAAAGATCGAATTTGGATTCTAACCGGCAGAATCCCACTGTAGCAACTACAGTTTGGGATTCTGGAACAAATGGTAACATCAAAGTGAGGCTTTTCTTAGCTCAACTAGGACAAAAGGTGAAATATCAAAATATTAAATTATTAGCTGCTTTAAGATTGCATAATGATACTTTTAAATGCAAATGTGAGTATTTAATTCGTATTGAGAGTCACCAAAATGACATATTTTAAAGCTTACATGTGCATATGTATTTAGTTCTTGCCACAGCAGTGGAAACACTGCACGAAACTATTCCTGACTCTTTGATATGCACACCTTCTACCGAAACTCCATATTTTAAGTAAAACGTGACTTTTAAAAGGAAGGAAAGAAAGGCAGGCAAGTAGGTGAAGCACGTAGCATTTAAGAAAAGGCACGCTAGAGTTACTTATTCATTTGTGTTTCTTAGAATGCCAGTGCCTTCTTTCTGTGTCCGAAGCAACATCTGGAGAAGAAAGCATGGTCTCTTGGAGTCAGTATCTCCCCTCGCCTCTTCCTGCCTTACACAGTAGCATATGTGATGTGGATTTTTGCAGTTGTTCTAGGTCTTGTTGAATCCCTGTGGACCGTGAATCCAGCATGGAGTCTCACGGATGCTGTCTGTGGATGGTACACATGCTTGTTGTTCATATTTCCTCTGTTATAGTTGAAATGGACTAAATGTTTGTGTTCCCTCCAAATTTATATGCTACAATGCTAATCTCCATGTGTTCGCATTTGGAAGTGAAGTTTTTGGAGGAATTCGGTCGTGAGAGTAGAATCCTCATGATGGAATTAATCTTTCTATAAGAATAGGACAGAGAGCCAGCTCATTCTCCTTTGGCCATCTGGGGATACATGGAAAGTTGGTTGTCTGCAGGCAGGAAGAAGGAGCTCACCAGAATTCAACCATGCTGCCATGCTGATCTTGGTTTTCCATCTCTTAGAACTGTGAGAAGTAAATATTCATGTTTAAGCTTCCTTGTTTGTGGCAATTTGTCATTGAAGTTTAAATTAACTAAGACAATACACACACTCCATTATCCGGAGAATTTCATTCACAACACACAAGTTCAAATGTGCAACTGTTAAGAATTTTAAGACACCACCAGAAGAATTTAAATTAAATGTGAGTTACTAGGTGACACGCAGGTCACATGTATAGAAAATTAGTACATGAAAATGCATCAAGGCAGTGGTTGATCTAAAAAGTCAAGAAAAGAATCTAGCAACCACAACTGCACCACAAGGTAATAATGGAGAAGGCTCTGAGCTCATGGATTAGGAAAAGGGTTGAGCTCCAAGTTGAGAGTTACATAAGATACGAGGTTTGGAAATATGTGGCATAACTGGAAACCTGGTGTACCTTGTGAATGAATTTCATTCCGTGAACATTTGCGCAACATTTCTTTCACTGTAGAATGAGATTTGAAAGCAACATAGATTTCACAGGTTAAGAAATTGAGATCCAGGAGAATTAAATGATTTAACACAGGTCCCACGCCTTCTTAGTAACAGAGATTAGCCTGAGTATCACAAATCCTAATTCAATGTGCTTTTGAGTCTCCCATGCAGGTTTCTTCCAGAACACATTAAGATGGCAAAGGTCTCTACTAGTGATGCTGAAATAAGCTTCATGGCCACAGAAACAATCAGAAGAGAGCAAAAGAGAAAATACAATGTTTCCCCCTATTCAAATACTATGAAATGAGTCTTTCGTCTCTGATTTTAGAAAAGGTTTTAGAGGGAAGTGTTTGCTTAATAAGACTTCTGCAATGGTAAACTGGAAAGAAAAGGATTGAGGCTGACTTACTCAGAAAGAGTGATTAATTATGCTTTGCATCGAAGATATGAATAAGGCAGGGTCACAGAGTCAAATGTTATGTAGGTGACTGCTGACAGATTAGTGCCAAATGAATGAATGAATGAGGATGTTCAATGACATTGAAAGATTCTAATGACTTTCATATTTAAAATGCTATTCCGTAACACAGTATCTTTGTTTTTTCCCCTCAAATCCATATGAGGACACAGGAAAAACATACAAAACCCTGACAACAAAATTAAAAGCAAAAAATGTTCCAGTCTACTGGATTTTTTGCCAAATCTAAGAGCAAATTCCACTAGCTGAGTTAATAGAATAAAACTCCTCTCTTCTCCAGAAACCGAGAACTACAGCCTGAAAGGATGAACCGCTGATTCTGAGCTGTAGGTTGTTACTGTGGATAATAAGTTGTCTGCTTCCTGGAGGCCACACCAGGACCAACGGGAAGGCTCATCCTTGTTCTATAACATTCCTGTTTCCTCTTAAGTATCTGTTTGAAAAAGAAACTTCCAGAAATCAGTGCAAGAAAAGATAAACTGGGGTGGATGGGAGGTAGAATTAGTTGCAATATATTGGGTCTCGAGAGATGTTTGGTTCCAAGAACTAGACCATAGTCGATTACAATACAGACAAATTTGGCACTTATTTGGCTGTGTATTTAAAAGCTTTAGAATGTGAACGAGCTAGTAGAGATGCAATTAACTCTAAGTAATTTAGCAGAATAACATGAGTTTGATATTTACTAGATGATGGAACTTTTCTAGAAAAAGTGACCATAAATATGTCTTCCAGGTTCAAATTAAGAAAAGAAAATTGGGCATGGTGGTACATGGTTATATGCTAGCACTCTGGAGAGTGAGGCCTGGACAGTTTAGTGATTTAGTGAGACCCTGTCTCAAAATAATAAAAAAAAAATTAGAAGAGCTTGGGAATATAGTTCAGTGGGAGGGGTTCCATTTCCAGTGCCAAAAGAAAAAAAAATTAAGAAAAGGATTCTCTCTATACCCAAAAAGACCCTGAATGTGTTAAAGAGAAAGATTCTAATCATTTCTATTGAAAAATACTACTACTGGCTAGAAAGTGCCTCATTGCAGATGGATGAACTAAAAATGTAGAATGAGTCAAGTTGGGTGTTATGTGCATATTGTTTGTGCCTCTCTCCTCCAACTCCTAAGCTGACATTCTGACTACCAGTGGGATGGTATTGGGAGGTAGAGCCTCTGGGAGGAGATTAAATCATCAAGGTGGAGGCCTTGTGAATGGGGTCAGTGTCCTTATAATAGAGAACTCAGAGGGCATTCTCTCCTCTTTTACCATATGAACCATGAGCCAAATCTCACCAGACACAGATTCTTTAGGTGCTCAGAGTGGGACCTCTCACCCTTTAGGATTATGAAAAATAAGCATTTATTGTGGAAGACACTCCATTTGTGGTATTTTAAAATATAGTAGCCTGATTAAGGCAGTTGTAAATGCAAAACATTGTAAATAAAAAAGGAGACCTCATTACAAAAATTCAAAACAATGGCCTAACTTTGAATATGATTTCCTTGAGAAGACAGAATCGAGTTTTAGAAAATACCTAGATGGCCTCAGTAAACTGTGCTATGGCACTTCAGGTATCTGAGAGAAATTCCAGAGACCTGAGCAAAGAGGTGATGAAAAGGGAGATGAGTGTGATTAAAAAGGATACAAGGACACGATAAATAAATAGTAGACAAAATCTTTGTCAAAGACAGAAGGAGGCTCATAAATGCTGAGGAAGAAAACCTGGGAAAGCTCTCCAGGCACATAAAGGGACAGACGCTTAGAAAAAAAGCACAATAAAAATTATAAAAACACAACAAGTCTCCACAAGCAATTAAAGTCAAGCTAATTATAATCCATGTAAGAAGTTACTTAACCTTGTGAAAAAAAGACAAAAAACTTGAAAGCATTAACCCAAGAGAGCGTAAAGCTAATGAAAATCACAATTATGATACTAAATTATTTAAAATGCAATAAAATTTGGGAAATATAGTAAAGTAGCACTTAGAAATTTACATCAAATACTTAGTATTTAAAAGAAGAAATTTCACAAATAAATGACCTCAGCTTTCAAAACTAAGAAAAGGATAACAAATCAAACCTGAAGAAAGATGAACCAAATTCTCTATAAATTCTTCGTGATAATTGAAAGGCAGGTAGTACTTTCCAACTCATTCTGAGGGTAGCATTTCTGTTTCCATAGCCAGACAAAGACATTATAAGAAAAGCAAACAACAAAGCAATATCGAATAATTTACCAGGTTAAATCCAACAATATAAATGAAAGGTAATACATTATGAGCAAATGAAGTTGTCTCAGGAATGAAAAATTTCTCTAACGTTTGAAAACCAACAACTGAATATTTTTGACCATATTAACAAACTAAAAAATGTGTATGATCATTTCAATATTTGAAAAAATCTAACTTTCATTTCTCACATAACCCCTTCAGCAAACTAGGAATTGAAGGAATTTCCTCAACTCATTACAGAGCATCTAAGAGAAGTGTACAACAAATATGATAACCTATGATGTGAGTTTGAATGTATTTTCTTTAAATCGGGAAAAGGCAAAAATGTTCCTCCTTACCATTTCTATTCAACATTGCACAGGAGAGTGTAGTCAGTGCAATTAGACAAGAAAAAGAAATAACAGAGACAGGAAGATAAAAAACTGTTGAATGGATTTAATGACCTTGTAGGACACAAAGTAAGATCAAAAGAAAATAATCAGTTGCATTTTATGTAATATTTATTAATGATTAGAAATTAAATGAGAAAATACTATTTAAAATATAATTTATAGTAGCATCAAAATGATAGTTTGTTATAAATTTTGCAAGTTTGTACAGTAAAATTATCCAATGTACCTGAGAGAAATTAAAGAAACCTAGACATACAGAAGGATGTACTTGTTTATGAATCATTGTCTCAAAGATCAATTCTCTCTAAATTTAGGTGTGGTGTAATTATAACCCTATGGAATCTCAGAGTTAAGCGTGTGTGTGTGTGTGTGTGTGTGCACGCGTATGTGTGTTTGTCAACAGTAGCCTAAAAGTCTTTGAAAAAGAACAAAGTGGAAGGTTAATGTTACATGATTTCAAAACCTGTCAGAAGCCACAATACTGAAGGCAAAGTGGCATTAGCGTTGAGATAGAAAAATGGATCAATGTAACAAAATAGAATACAGGAATCAATGTTTGTATATATGGACATCTAATTCTTAATCTAGTTTATAACAGAAAACAAAGGAAAGTATTTATGTGACTGAAATAGGCAAAATTTCTTAGGATAAAAAGAAAATGAATGAATTGAAACTAATCCAAAGTAAAATATTTCTATCACATAATTATATGTGTAAATCCAAGCTGCAAACTAACAAAACACATTTTGAACAAATATAGATTACAACATAAACTGAAATATATAAATAACTCCTATAATAGAACAGCAAAGAGCAAACTGCTAAACAAAAAATGGTCGAAAGACTTTGCACAAGATCAATACATATAATATACACTCAGCATCATTAGTCAAAAGGAACAAGAAAGTTTAAATCTGTAATGAAATGTTATTCATATGCATTAAATTAGCTTTTGTAAAAAGACTGGTAATAGCAAGTATTTATAAGAATGTGGAACACAGGGATCATTGCTGCTAGGAATGGTCCACTTACGGAGGAAAATCGTTCGGCAGTGCTGTATAAAATTCTACCTGTCCTTACTCTTAACCCAATAATTCCACTCCTAGGTATTTACCCAAGATAACTAAGAACACATGTCCACAGTACATCTTTTCCAAAATAATAATAATACCCCTTCTCACAATAGCCAAGAAAGAAAAAAACAAATGTCCATGGACAGGAATATGGGCACATGATTTATTATTTATACAGTATGCCAACAAAAAAAGAAGACATTATGATAAATTCAACAAAATGAAATGATCTCACAAACATTATGCTGAGTGAAAAAAGCAGACACAAAAGGAAACATTCTAGATTTCTCCATTCATTAAAATTCCAAGCAAAGACAGACTAATGGAGAGAGAGAGAGACAGGGGAGGAAGAAGAAGGGGAGGGGAGGACACACTAGAATTTAGAAAGTGGTTTCTCAGGGGAATGTGGATTGACTACAAGAGTACCCAGGTTACAGAAGTATTCCTTCCATGTTCTGTACAGCTGACACTTCATATCCATGGATGTCACACTGTGACCAGCCCTGCATTGAAAATATTCACAGAAAAATAATCCCACCACTACTGAACATGTATAGATATTTTGTTATTATTTCTCACACAATACAGTGTAACAAATATATATATCAGTTACATTTTATTAGGTATTACAAGTAATCTCGACATATATGTAAGGGAGGATGTATGATAGGTTATATGCAAATACTTAAGAGATTTAAGGAACTTGTGCTTCTGCAGATTCTGGTGTCTGTAGTGTGTGTGTGTGTGTGTGTGTGTGTGTGTGTGTACATCTGCATGTGCACGTGTGTCTTGGAACCAATCACTCAGGGATACCAAGGGACAAATGTATTTTGTTTTTGGATGCTCTTTGCCTATGTGAAAAAGATTATTAAAAATGAACACTTGAGATCTATAATAATTACTTGCTTTTTAGAAAATTTATAACTTTTATTTTTTATTTTTTTATTTTTACCAAGAACATGTATTGGTACATTGTATACATAATGATCATAATCAACATGGTTATTTTGTACCTGTACATGATACATCCTGGTTTTCCCTCCTCTTCCCCCCCCTTCCCCTCCTCTCCCTTTCATTTACCC
>PVJO010028315.1:0-18334 GCA_004026905.1 Hystrix cristata
CACAGACTGGGAAAAAATTTTTGCTAGCTATCCATCAGACAAAGGTCTAACATCTAGAATATACAAAGAACTCAAAAAAATTAAACCTCTCAAATTTAAAGACCCAATCCAAAAATGGGCAACTGAAATGAATAAACATTTCTCACATGAAGAAATAAAAATGGCAAATAAATATATGAAGAAATGTTCAACATCACTAATCATTCAATAGATGCAAATCAAAACAACGTTAAGATTCCACCTCACTCCAGAAAGAACCGCATATATGGAAAAATTAACCAATAACAAATGCTGGCGGGGCTGTGGGGAAAAAGGAACACTTCTCCACTGTTGGTGGGAATGTAGACTGATCCAGCCACTGTGGAAATCAATATGGAGATTCCTCAAAAAACTACAACTGGAAGTTCCATTTGACCCAGCTATTCCCCTACTGGGGATCTTCCCAGAAGATTTAAAATCGTCATACCACAAGGACGTATGCACCACCATGTTCATAGCAACACAATTTGTAATAGCTAAGTCTTGGAAAAAACCTAAATGCCCAACAACCAACGAATGGCTAAAGAAAATGTGGTTTTTCTATACAATGGAGTACTACACTCCCATGAAAAAGGATAAACTAGAGTCATTTGTATATAAATGGATGTTCCTTGAGAACATACTTTTAAGTGAAATAAATCAGACACTCATGAGTACACATCGAATTGTCTCTCTCATATGAGAAACCATAACTGTAAATAAGGAGAAAGAGGTGTAATAGATATTATATAAAAGGAAGATAATATACAAAGAAGAGGAGTACTAGAAAGAAAGAAGGAGAAAAGCAGAAAGGCAACAAAGGAAAGAAAAGGGAAAGGGAAAATATGGAAAATGATGAATAAACCTGCTGTAAATAGGGAGGGAGGGAACAGAGGGGAGGGGCGGAGAAGAGGGGGGAGAACCAAGATGCATCATGTATAGGTACAAAATAAATGTAATGAATGTGACCATTGTATGTAAAATGTACCAATACATGTTCTTGGTTTAAAATAAAATAAAAAAAAAAGACATACCAGGTCTTTCCCCAAGGAAAAATAAGTAACCTGCTGACAGTTTGGACATGGCACGAGTAATGAGGAAAATGGCTCTGTGGACCTAGGAACTTCCCTACCCATAAGGGAGCAGCCTGCAGAGATCTGGGAACAGAACTAAGAAAAATCACTCCAAAGATCACAACCTTCTCAGCATGCAAGGCACTGGCCAGTCTAAGGCTGCAGACAGAGAATTAATATGGATACAGGTCCTCCAAGGCACAATAATCTGGCTGCGGGGCTTGGGGAGACTGTGGTAGTTATGGAGCAAAATGATTTTCATTATAACTCAGTACTCTCACAGAGGGGCAGTAAGGGAAAGAGAAAAGGTTCAGCTGACAGGAATTCTTCTCCTCAAATTGTTGGAGTCGATTATAGTTTTAGTTAGTAAAGTATAACTAAGACTTCAGCAAAACCTAGATCCAGCTCCACTATAGATTATTAACACAACAGAGAAAGTAGTATATACTTTTCTAGAGGTAAATATTATGCAGGTCAGTCTCCCCACAGATTCACAGACAAAAACAATGTGCCTATTGTGAGAGATAGGTTACAATGTGCAGCATAAATCCTAAATATGTTACACACAAAGAAGCAGGAAAATAGGTCGCATAAACAACACAAAACATAGCCAATCTATAAGGCCCAGGTGTTACATTTAATAGACAAGGATTTTTAAATAATTGTTGCAAAAGTATTTTATAATCTAGTGAGAAAAGTGGATAGTATACACAAAGACATTAGGAACTTCAACAAAACTACTGAAAGTATAAACAAGAAATTGAAGAGAAAATCAACTGGAAAAGCTATGTGGCAAAAATGTGACATCAAAAATAATGAATGCATTTAATGGTATAAACATAGCCTGAACACATAGGAAGAAAGACTTACTAACCTGAAAGTTCAGAAATTTTCACAATGGAAAAACAAGAAAAAAGAAACAAAAAGAATATGAAATCTTTGGGACAACACCTAATAGTTGTCATATTATTTTCTCATAAGGAAAGGAAAGAAAATGAGTCGGATAAAATACTTGCATATAATTGTTGAGAACTTAAAAGAATTGATGGAAGACAAGGATTTACAGATCAAACAAACTCACTGAACCCCACAGGATAAATGCATAGAAAACCAAGAAATGTAGCAAAACTACTGGACAACAAAGACTATCATAAAAGCATATACCTCTGGCTATCTCCCAACCCCTATCCTCAAGTACACAGAGAAATAGTAATAAGCTTAACAGCAGACTTTTCTTCAGAAGCAATGGAAGATACCAGACAATGGAAAATGGAACTTTCTTAAATGCTATATGGGGGGGGGTGACTAAGACTTCAAAATTAAAAGAAAACATCCTGAAAAAATGTGAGCAAAATAAAGACATTTTCAGGTTGAAAAGAGTTGAGGAAATTCCTTTTCAAGAGCTTTACTAACAATGTGACCTAAAAGTTCTTGAGACTAAGGGAGATACTAATTGGAAACGCAGAGCTGCAGAAAAATAAATAAATAAATATAGAAAACTAACTGGAAATGCAAATCTACAGGAAAAAATAAATAAAGAGAAACAGGACAGTAAACACATAACTAAATTCAACATATAACTATTTAAAAATGTATTTAAGACAATGTCATTTAAAGCAAAAAAAAAAAAATTTACTGAATTTCCTCAGTCTCTTACTGCTTCTTAAATGTGTTCCTTATCTACACAACTTAGGAACACCATCACAGATTGCATGAGAGAATACTTTTGTTTAATTCATTATTAAAGAGCACACAGTAGAAAGAAGAAAAACAGAAATTATACCACAATAATACTATTTGATGGTGGACTGTGAAAAGTTAAAGCATATTGTTATCTTTGGAGCCACTACTGAAAAACAACAGTGATACAGCTTAAAAAGATAATAAAAGAGAATGGACAAAACAACAACAACAAAAATAATATACTAACCCAAAAGAGGACCGAAGAACAAATATATATAGCTATATATATATATATATAGCTATATATATAGCAAATCGAAATAAATAACAGTAGATTTAAGGATTGGAAATCTAACAGTAGATTTAAGGACACAAAAAACCATATACCTATACATAAAAGAACTATTTCAAGTGATTTAACGCAGCATTGCGTCTGTATATAAACTCTAAAATACTATCAAGAGATAAACAGGACAGTAAAGAAATGATCAGTCTTAATTTTACTAATATTTTATTATTAATGTAAACAAGTACATCAATACTAATCTCCAAATGTTTAATACTAAAGAGACACAACTACAAATTTAAAGATACTCAGTAAAATTCTTTAATGTTCAATTGGAATTTAAAATATGCCATCAACTCTTTATTTTCCCGCAAACTATTAAATTTACTACTTCTACTTGCTGAAAAGGCTTATGAGCAATCCCAACTCAGGAACAATTAGCACTGCCAGCACACAAATATGTTCGTCAAATACAGTTATCTACTAATGACATATAGTACTCATTAGAGATGAGCAGTTGATTCCAGACTTGTGGCAGAAAATGTAAAAAATGAACCTTGGACATATAGTGCCAAAATGGAAAAAAATTTATCAAAGAATAGTGAGGTTATGCCAAAAATATATAAAAATTAATATGATGGTTCAGGCCTTCATTGCTTGCCTCTTCTGATCTATCTTGGCATCAATAATATTGGAAAAACTCACACAATGCACTGAAGTACACAGCACCACTTATAAATAATACATGCCAAAATAAAAACCTAAATCTGAGTTACAGTAAGAGAGTACAGAGTATATATGAGGAGTGTTGGAAAACTGCTGGAGAATTATAATTTTACAAAAGTGTACAGCTGACACTTGATCAGAAATTCAAAAGATTTCAATGAGACGTTGACTATGCTTGGAAGAGTAATTCTGGTAGAAAAATATAAATGCAAAGACACTGGAATGACAGTATCTTTGTCATATCTGCAGGAAAACAGTACAGTGTGGCAGGAGTGGGATGAGGGATGGAGAAAGTGGAAGATGAAGTCATGAAGGCCAGACATTGTCACGCAAAGAAGTGTTAAATCCTATCATGCAAAGCCTTGTGCAAATAATTATTATAAACCTTTTTTCTAGGTATCTTCCAAAAGAGTTAAAGACATCATACTATAATGATACATGCATGTTCATATTTATAGCAACACAACTTACAGTTGATAAGTCTTGGAAGCAGCCAAGACTTCTATTCAACAGATGAATGGATTAAGAACCGTTTGTAATAGCTAAATCTTGGAAACAACCCAAATACCCATCAACAGCAGAATGGATAAAGAAAATATATATTTTTTAATACAATGGAGTACTACTCTGCCATAAAGAATAAGTGTGAGATATTCCTAGGTAAATGGATGCATCTTGAGACCATACTCTTAGGTGAAATAAATCGGACACACATGTTTAAATACCACATAGTTTCACAGGTGTGAGAAACTGAAAGTGTAAATAAAGACTAAGATGTATTATATTGGGAAAGGGAAGAAAATGTCCAAATGAGAAAGGGAACAAGGGAGGGGGAGTGGAACAGAGGATAAGAGAAATAAGACATGGAAGGAAAAGATGGAAACAAAGCTTTTGTAAATAGGGAGGGAGGAGGGGGTGAGGGGAGGGGAATGGGAAAAAAAGAAGCAGCAAGATATGTCATGTACAGGTACAAATCCCTTACGATGAATGCTATCACTATGTACATCTAACATGTACCATTAAAATACAATAAAACTACAATAAAAGAAAATGAAATGAATCAGACACACAAACTTGTATCTCACATGATATCTATATGACAAACCCAAAGTATAAATAAAGAACAATATAAAAGATGGTAGGAAACAGGGAGGGAGATCTTTTGCAGATGGGAAGGGGATCTAGAGATGGACAAAGAGGAGAGAGAGGAGAATAGAAAGAAAGTAAAAAGGATTAAGATGTGATATGTACATGCATCAACTCCCCATGATGAATATATTCATTACATATCACAAACATGTACTAATTAAAAAATACTCTTTAAAAAAAGCAAAGTTATTAACTTAATATCAGAATCCTCTTTTACAGATTGAGCTAGATGTTAAAGAGCCTAACTTTCAATTTTTTAACATTCACATGTACAAAAAAAAAGTGAACAATCCAAACTCCAATCATGTCAAATAATGCCTAATTAAAAATAAATTTATATTTAAATTATGCATATTGAAACGTGTTAGAAAAATCCAATTGAAACCACATCATCACTGTTTGATTGGGTAGAAAAAAGAGTAATTTATTCAATGGCAAAGAATATAGACATGAAAATTCAAATGTCTGATAAGGTATTTCTAGACCTTAAATTTTAATCTTAGACGTTAATATCACATAGCAAAATACTTGCACGTAACACATGTGTTTTTTCTGGAAAATTAGACATGTAAATAATCCATTTGCTTTATCACACTGCTTTCAGCACATTTAAGAGACATCCTGAATGTTTACACATTATTAACACTGAACAATATTTGTTGAGAAATTTTCTTAAATGTGTATGGTCTTAGCAATGGAATGGATTAGCCTTGGCTAAATCAGTTGTCTGAAAGTTAAATTCTCATTTCTGGGATCCTTAAATAACGTATGTTTGCCCAGGAAGAAAGACTTACTAACCTGAAAGTAAAGTAAAAAGTAAAGTAAAAAGTTAAGTAAAATACGTTGATGAATTCTGCCTATACTCAACTGCACACAGATTTTATTAACTATCTCTACTTAAAAATAGCCACAGTTCTTTGAATCATTTGCCAGACCACTGACTTCCCAGATCATTTGAGACAAATAGTGATTACTTAGCAAAACTTTCTAAAGGAAAACAAATATTAAAAACTTTACTTTAAGCTTTTAAATTGTTACTTAATGGATAACATCAACTAAAATACTTGTAGAGATGTAGTTTTTAAAACTTACCTTTGCAGGTTAATTATGGATTACTTTGTGAAAGACTATAAATAACCATATCATTTTTTTTTTTTTTGGTGCTGGGGATCGAATTCAATCATTTTTATTCTTATTAACACATCTTAATTGTACAAATTCCTGGGTTTCACTGTGATATTTCTGTACATGTATATACTGTGCTTTGATTACATCCACCCTTCCTATAACTCTCTCTTGTCTCCCTCTTTTTCCCCTTCCCTTTTCTAATAGTTCTACTCTTGGGTCATCTTTAAATTTTCAAATATGAGAAAATGTGATACTTGTCTTTCTGTGCCTGGCTTATTTCGTTAATAGGATATGCTCCAGTTCCATCTATTTTTCTGCAAATTACATGAATTTGTTCTTCCTTATGCCTGAAAAGTATACCATATTTTCTTTGTCCATTCATCTGTTGATGGGTACCTAAGGCTGATTTGGTATCTCAGCTAGTATGCATCGTGCCACAGTGAACATGGGTATGCAGGTATCTCTTTTGTATGTAGACTTCATTTCCTTCTGATATATATCCAGATACAGGATAGCTGGATCATATGGTAGCTCTATCTTTAGTTTTTTGAGGAATCTCCATATTTTCTCTATAACAACTGTACTAATTTACATTCTTACCAATCAGTGTATAAGGGTTCCTAAAACTCCACATCCTGGCTAGTATATTTCTGACTAAATTGAGATGGAATCTCGAAGGTGGAGGGGAGGTGCTTGGTAACCGCGGGACTTTTCAACCAGGTGAGAGAGAGGCCCCGCGGGACAAAGCCTGCAAAGTGGAATCTCAATATAGTCTGTATTTACATTTCTCTGATAGCTAAAAATGTTGAGCGTTACAGTCTTTATGAAATATTTTCACACAGTTTTAGCTGGGAAGTTAGTTACAGAAATTTTGTTTTCATTCAGCACAGCAAGTTTTTAGTGAATACCTTCCAGATAAGTAGTCTTACAAGAAGATGTACAAATACATTCTATTTAGGGATAACAAACTTATGCTTTAGATATTTGTATCACACTTAATATAACTAATTTTAAACAATTGCTGTCATCCTTATGTTTACTAAAAAGACATTTAAATTTCTAAAATCAGGATTTAATCTTCAATGTTTATCACAGGTTAATGTTTAGATGTATAATATAAAATAATGTATGATTTTTAATAATATGTCAGTAATACAAATTAAAACTGTTCATATTCTTCTACATTCTAAACTAAGGCAGCAGCCAAATGATTCCTTTTATTGATGAATTTATACCATGAAGAACAAAACTTCAACAGTGCCTTAAATTATTTAATATACTAAAATTTGGCCAATAACTTCACAAAGGCAACCCTGGTTTTTTTGTTTTGTTTTGGTTTAGTAATAACAAAAGACGGTTTATTTAGGGGAAAAGATAGAAGAAAAGGAAGACAGAAAGCAGAAAGCTATAGTGAGGTGGTAGGGGTCTTCAGAGGTGAAGGCCCATGGGCAACCATGTTTTTTTGGGTAGCAAGACTTTTGAACATAAGCATGGAGATCTATACTGTAGAAAGAGATGAAACAGTAACCCGGAGGTCATTTCCCTGATGAGTGAGTATACAACAGCATTTAATAGAAATTCATTGTTCACCATCTGAAAAGACACTAAAGTACATTAATGTTGTCCTTTAATTAATGCAGGTATTCTTAGTCTAAATAATGTCTATCAACTAATAAGAGTGAGTTTAAAAACAATTATGGAAGTATTAAATTATAGTTAAGTCTAACAAAATGAAAAGTATAACTTTTCAAACATTTTAGTACATTCCTATAGCTATCTTTACCTAAGTAAAGACAATGGTGCTACTGTTTCAAAATACTAATTAATTAGAAACTGAAATGTGTTAAGTTGCCTTAATATACAAAGAATAGTTTGCTTATTGCTCCACAGAATTTGAAACTGCTGAAAATATGTATAGTTGTAAATGAAATAACAAAAAGTGATTAGCTTTGATTATTTAACCCCTGTTTGATTATTTAACTCCAAAATGTTTCTATACAATTACTTAACATAAACTGTAAAACCAGAGATTGGAATTTAGGTCTATCTACAAGTCAAGTATGTATTCGGTCTAGAGCTACTGCAAAATAGATGATATAGGTAGGTATATCAGCAAATATATAAATAGAAAGGCATATGGTTTTATGGAGATGGATTTAAAATTAGCTTAGAGAAATAAATTCAGATAGTCTAACCTACAGTAATTTTCTAAATGAAATAATATAATTCACTTACTATCTTATCCTAATATAAATAATATAACTAGACTTTTCGATGGCAGTGAAGTTGGTTCAGCATTATAACTACTCTTCTTTTAACAAACGAGTCTATTTGTTTAAAGCCTATCCTGTTTGTAGACTGTGAACTCCACAATAGTGTTTTTTTTATCACCATTTTACAAATGCCTAAGACAGTACTGACACTACAGTATACATTCATAAATATTTGTGGAATTAATTATGCTGCCAATATTACCTGAAACATAAAACTGATATTTTCAATTATTTATATCAATATGGAAAGTTTCAATCTACCAACACAATGATTAGCCAGCTGTAAAATAAAATGCAATGTGTGGCTTGTTTAACATTAGAAACATGAAACCACTGGCTTACTGCCTTGTAATTACATAATGGGGGCAACCACTCCCTGGCTCGCTCTGTCATCTGGCTATTTAAGTAGACCTCCACACCCCGCTTCCCTGAGTGGCCCAAAGGCTGGCATCTTAGGGAAGTGGCAGAATTGTAGGATGGAAGTGTTCTAAACTGGGAAACAACTAGGCATCAGAGAGGAGCTGAACTTGACGGCAATCTTAACAGAGAGCAGATGGTAGGAAGTGGGGTCTGTTTTATGCTGAAAGCCACCAACCAATGGAGCAGACAGAAACGAAAGTAGATATTCCGAGTCCATTGTGATTCTTAGATGGAAATGCAGCACATGTTTTGACAAGCAGGAAGTAGACTTCATGATCAACCTAACAGCATGTACACATATCAAGAAGTAGGGAAAGTTTTAAGTCAGTGCCTGGTTAACTGATTTTATGCCATTTATTTCCCTCTATGTCTCTGTCATTTCCTGTCAAAGAATTCATATTTGAAAAAATCTTTTTCTTTTTTTTACCTAAGTCGCATAGCACTTGCTCCTTCTACATATGTTGATAAAATTCCAGGCACCAAGTTATACATCAAGAAGGACTCATTCTATATTTATTGATTATTGTCATCATAATTAAATATGAAAATAAAGTACAATTAATGCAGATTTCCCAAAACGAATATTTTTAAATGATCTCAAAATGTATGACATTTGCTAATGAATTTGAAAATTTGAGAACTTGATTCTACATCAACAAGTAAAAAATTGAGACTTTTAAAAGATGAAAACATTCTTTAAAATAACGAAGCATAACTTGATAAAGTAATTTCAATTACTGTATCTTACTTAAAATCAGTGGAAAAAGTCCTTAATCTATAATATTTTACCAGAATTGTTCTTCCTTTCATTGGAGACTATGAGAAAAATGGTTCCGGTACTGACATAGAATTAACCACAGACATTCTTTAGAGTTACGAGCCTAAAAGGATACAAAAGTGTAATTGCAGAAAAAAGAATCTACTGGATATAAAGCTGGCCTTCTTTGAATTTAATCACTGGTATACTTTTTAAGAAAAACAGTAATAACTCAATTTCAAAATGCTGTCACTTGAAAATACTGCTTTGGAGACTAAAACGAACGAAAAGATTCTAGTAGTCATACATCAGTACTAAGCCTGTGCTGAATAAAAACTGTGCTGAACTTTCACCCTCTAAAGTAACATCCTAACATCATAGAAAAGCTATGTGAAATGATAATGCACTGTTTTGTCTGAATGGCATCCCTGAGAAAAGTCCAACTACAACACACATTTTTAGATTTAAATGTGAGAGATCAGTCATTCTAAATAGATATCATTATATTTTTTCATCAAAGTCAACACCAATCTTTGAAACTTGGAGAAGCCTCAATGAATAAAATACTCTTGTGTTGGCAAACTCCAAAAACAGACAATTGTATCAGCATTTTTATTTAGTCTCTGGTGACAACATCAATCCACCTTGAAAAAAGAAAGCCAGCTGTTCATTCTATTTGGTGTTATTAAAAATCTGTTTTAAAAAAAAAAAATCTGTTTTACAGACTTCGCTTACATTCACTCTTTCTAACCCCCACTCCCTCCAAATAATGATAGCACTGAAGTCTTTGATAATAAAGAAAACATATTTTATGTGGGCTTTCTTGGTACTTCTAGTTTTAAATATACAACTTAACATATGTTTAAAACAGAGCATATGGAAATAAGAAAAAGCAAATTTGAATTCCAGGCACAAATATTCATGGAAAAGATAACGCCATATAAATGTATTACTTTATAGTAATCTCAAAATCATGCAGATCTATGAGACAAAACCTAACAGGAACATAATCCTTTTGCTATAATCATACCAACCTTTAGAATTTAAGAAGTTTCTGCAGCTGATACTGTTCAGGTTCTACAAAATTCATTTCCAAATTTAAAAGGATTCTATTAAGAGGCTTTCTCCTTGTGTGACTGGGGTCACTTTTTATTGAACAATATTAATAATAATACCTTTACAAATGTGCCCGTGAATAAAATTAATTAGCAATAGGCAATGAGAACTATCAGTGTAACAACTTCCACCTCCCTACATTGTCAAAGAGGTGTCATCTGTAACAAGGAGGTTGTGAGCAAAGGCTAGCGAAGAAAATTTAACATCATTCAGCTGTTCTCCAAACAAAAGAGATTTTAAAGCATTTATTTTATTGCTTTTTACCTTTCTGGAAAAAGACATTATATCTTTAAAGATATGGCTCGGAAAATATCATCAATCATCATGTCCTTGAACAGTGACATCAATATCCTATGCTCTTTACCTTGGGAGAATTGTATATTAAAATCGATACTAAAAATAGCTGAGGAGAACTTTCAGAATTACTAATAGCCCACTGAATTAACAGTGTTAATCTGTGCAGATACTTTTGACTGAGAGTTTGTATCCGCCTTTTAGAATTAACAATCCATATATATGCTTCATATGTTTTTGAGGAAATTTAGTTCACAAGAACTTTTAATTTACCAAAGTATAGCAATATAGTAATCCCAACCATTTCTATAAAAAATAGTTCATCATACCGCGTCATCAGTGAGGTAAAAAATGTGCCTAACTTGCTATCAGGTCTCAGCTGTAACTCTAGCATTTTATAGCCCACATCCACTTGTCATCTAGAAAGCTAGCTGGTGGAAGGAGGGAGATTGCCATATTGAAGCCACTAAGGAGATTTTATCTTAAGATTTGGAAGAAAAATAAGAATTTATAAAGACCTGTAAGGACTTGCATGTTAAAGTATTTCACTGTAAAAATAAAGCAATTTCACCAAATGTAGAGATAGCTGCATAACAAGACAAAACAAGCCTATAGATATTTTTAAATTAAATAGGAAGTCCAACTACATTTTTATACAGGAAATTTGCTGCAAGGTTACCATAACTTATCACATAAGTATCTTATCTTTATATTCCTCTTTCACATAAAATGCCTGAGGTGGAAATGCACTGCCATGTATACTACATTATTATGTGCAGAGGTCAAGCTTTTGAAAACATCACTGTCCATCAGCGTGAGAATGGACAAAGAAAATGTGGCATACCTACAATGGAATACTATTCAGGCGAAAAAAAGAGATGCTACTATTAATATCAGGAGGTTGAATCTGGAGTTCATTATACTAAATGGAAGAAAACAGGCACAGAAAGAAAAATACTGTATGATCTCGCTTATACACACAATGACTTTAGAGTCAAAAAAATGGAAACAAAGAGTAGAGTGCTCATTGCCAGGGGGCAAGAAAGGGGAGGAAATATGGAGAGGTAGGTCAAAGGGTACATGTTTTCAGTAAGAATAAGACTCAATATGTAATGTACAACCAAGATGCATCATGTACAGGTACAAAATAAATGTGATGAATGTAACCATTATATGTAAAATGTACCAATACATGTTCTTGGTTTAAAATAAAAAAAAAATGTAATGTACACCATGAGGAATATAATAATATTGTGTCATATACTGAAAATTATCCAGGAGACGATTTTACACGCTCTCACTACACACACACACAGAACACACAGCACACAAAGAAAGGTAGCTATGGAAGATGGCGGATATGTTTGACCACTACTGTATCTATATCTACATATTATATATTACCAGGTTGTATAACTTAAATATATACTAATAAAAACAAATGAATAAATTAATATTGCCTTTTTAAAACACAAAATCTAGGTAGAAAAGCAAAACTTGAAGAGAGAAAGATTGTTATTCTAGTTCATACCCATTAGAATGGCTATTATTACAAAAAAGAAAACATTAGATGTTGGAGAGGATGTATAGAAACTGAAATCCTCATGACTACTGGTGGAAATGTAAAATAATGCAGCCACTGCAGAAGGCAGTATGGTGGTTCTTAAAATCACTGCACACAGAATTTCACAGGATCAAGCCTTTGTCTTTCCGTATATATACTGAAAAGAACCAAATGCAGGGACTCAGACATTTGTATGCCTATTATTCATAGCAGCACTATTCCCAGGTACTAACTCCTGGATCCACAGATAAACAAAATGTGATATATAAATACAATAGAATATTATTCAGCCTTAAAAAGGAATGACATTCTGATAGGAGTTATAACAGGGGACCTTGTAAGCATTTGCTAGGTGAAACAACCAGTTATAAAAGTGCAAATATTGCCTGATCCCACCTATATGTGGTACCTAAAACAGGTGATTCACAGAGACAGCAAGTGAAGTAATGGTACCAGGGATTAGGGGGAGTGAAAAATGCAGAACTCTTGCACAACAGTTAGGGATTCTCAGTTCGGGACAATGATGAATGACATTTGGAGGCTGTCAGAGGTGGCAGGTGCACAACAAAGTAAATGGACTCAGTGTTACTGGGTTTGTACACTTGAAACTGGTGGAAATGGTAAATCTTATGTTATATACATTTTACCACAATAAAATACTGTTAATATTTATAGGATTTTAAAAGCAACTGAAATATCACAATTCATAGAATTTGGTGATCAGGTGATTAAAATATTCAAATATCTAAAAATCCTCATATAGCAATAATAATTAAACAGGAATATTATGAAAGATTTGTGTTTAAAGGAAAATAATTTACTTTAAATGATAAGATAGCCTTTTATTACAAATTACTAACACATTCATGATAATATATAAAAATATTGCCTAATATATATTTTACAAGGGACATAGCCAAGAAAATATGTCATTTCAAAAGTTAACTGAAAATTATAATTTTAGATATATTACTATTTGAATCCCAAGAACATGCTCAGAATCAAGCAAAATCATTCTGCATAATAGCCGGAAAACAATAAAGTCAGAGTGAAGCAATTATCCTAATAGTGGAGGGTGGGAGGCAGAGGGATGCTGGTTCTCACCAGCCCTGTTTCCTCAGGCACTTAGGTTGGCCCTAGTAGGGGTCCTCTTCCCTGCTGCCTATCACCTGTCGAATATAGATGACCACCACGGGGCTCACAGACGTGACCATTAGAGGAAAAAAAACGTAAGGATTCCCACTGTTATTACTGAAAGGAGAAAGCTGTAGTTAGCTGTTCATGTTGTTGTGGCAATCACTGACTTCTCGTCTGCGACAGACCCGAGGCCCAGGGGCACTACCGGGGCATCTTCCCCTGTTCTAACAAAGCAGTATCACTGTGGTGGTGAAGATCTTTACAACCTGCTATATATCTAAAATACATAAAATAGTTAAGCAGAAAAACTATTTTGGAATGATTTTTAAAAGTGTCAGTATAACTATAGGCCACTGTATTCCATGTGAACATAATCCATAGTTTTCCAGCCACAGCGATAATAATAACTCACTGTCACTGAGAGTATTAGTATTGATTTTTAGTACACAGCAAGTTCTTTTCTAAGGATTTTAAGTACTGTGATTATTTAATCATCACTATGGTCTCGTGGCAAGATTATTATACTGAATTTATGGATAAGGAAACTGATGCCAGAGGAGATAAGTTATTCACTCAAATTTCCAGAGCAAGATAATGGTAGATCCAGAATCTGAACCCGGAAGACTAAACATCTAATCCCCATAATAACTACTATAGCGCTAATAAAATTCTGTATGTTGGGTATTTGTGTAGGACACATAAATACCCAATATCTTTAAAAACTACATAGAGATAATGAAGTATTACTAAATGAGAACACATAAAAAAGCTGACATTTAAGAAACCTAAATCCAGGGGAATATAGGAATTAAGTATATTATAAATTAAGTTTGAAGAATATTAAGAAAATAAATACAAACTGTATTAGAGGAACTTACATGAAGGTGATTTTAACTATTTGAGACCACAGAAGTTGAACTCTGATCTCCAGACACTAAAGTACAACATAAGCTAGTACAAAAGGATCGTTGTGGATTAACTACATAAGCCTGAAAACTTGACATATTTTCCACTTTGAATAAAACTCTTTTCAAGAATGTATTCACATTTCCATCTTCCTAAATGAGTTGCCTGCATATGCTCGCATTAAAGACAAAGCTCTGTAATTATGAATACTGATCATGATACTAGGATGTAGTCCAGCAGAATCCTCGGGGTATACTGGGGGCCCTTAAACTGTTGCATCTTATACTCAACAACCTTGTATTGCAGGATTCATCTGAATCAAGAGGCCTTTTTCTCATTCTCTTCTCTCCCTTGTAAGCATTTCTTCTCACTACTGTGGTGTATTTATCCTTAGGAGGCCCCCTGCCCTGATTCTATTTCTTTGCTTTGAATCAAGTACTGTATAATAAAAATAGATATAAAAATAAATATACTGTAAATGAAAAGAAACTTTTCAGTATCAATTTATACTCACCAGAGAATTATTTATCAGTTTTCATTTAACAGTACATGAGTATGTTGTAGGTACGGGAATCTAGTTTGCATTATCACGATTTAAACCAGTGATAACATTCATCATAGGGGACTGTACCTGCACATGATACATCTTGCTGCTTTTTTTTCCCATTCCCCTCCCCTCTTTCACCCCCTCCTCTCTCCTTATTTACAAAAGCATTGTTTCCATTTTTTCTATCACATGACTTAAAATAATATCATTTCAGAAAGATTCTGTAGAAAGATTCAGTATCTTGATTATATGTTGAATCATACTTATTCTAAATATAACTGTAGAACTAAGTCTACATGTCAAGACACTGATCAACATAGAGCTCAATTCAAGTGATCTACCAAACCTAATCAACCAAACCAAACCTTGCATTAAATATATTCACTGTCATATAAGAAGTACAACACCATTCAAATCGCACATAATATTTCTCAAACTTTTACAAATATGTTTTGTTGCATTTCCTTATTTAAATGTTTGGTTTTAACTTTTTTGGCATTTCACAGGCTAAAAATAAATAGCTATTATTTCTTAAGAGGGAGTAAATAAATCGAGATAGCTTTATAAGTCAGAGACACTGACTGCAAATATTTTATGCTTACTGATATGTCTCTTACCTAAATTCCAATTGTGCCAACAGAGAGTAAAATGCTCTAGGATCTCCTCTCCCTCTCTCTTTCTCTCTTTCTGTCTCTCCTCTTCCAGATAAATGCCAGTCATTTGGCCAGGGCTAACTCACAGAAGGTGCAGCAGGCACAGATGGCACTAATGCATAAATGTAATCTAGCAAAAGAATGCCAACACCAACCCAGAAAAGGTTCCAAATAACTGCAGTGCCCTTACAGGAAGTCTGTGATTGGCAAGGTTAAAGCTGCAACTGTGAGAACTCATTGTTGGTTCCCAGAGCAACAAAAGAAATTCCCAAGTAAATGAGCATATTAATTTATTTGCCACAAATGCATTGATTTAGATGGTATTTACATAAATGATATATCCTTAGAAATAATACTTAATGAGGATAATCTACTTTGTGCCACTGTCTGAACACATTCAAGTGTTTGTGTATATCTGAATATCTACAAGCCCTTCCCAGGCATTCTCTATTTCTTTACCTTATTATGCTTTCTTTATAGCACTCACTACCTGAAGTTATCAATATTTGCCTATGAACATACCAAAATATGCCCCCTCAATTTAGTCTGGTTCATATCGCCCTTCATATGACTTTCCATTCCATAGTTATTCTGAATATTTGCCTACATTCTGCCTCCCAAACTATATGTAAATTCTGTAAGAAGAGAGAATTGATCTATATATCATTCATTTATTTCTCTCAGAGCCTGGAAAATACATTATTATGTGAATGAATATTTTACAACAAGAAAAAATGAATGAAGACATTCATATATAATATGCTTATTTAGCACCACTCTGATACACATTTGAACTGATTGTAAACTACTGACACGTGTTACCTTAAGAACAGTTAAAGTCTGTCTCTTTCTCTCTTTCCCAATTATATTACCACATTCTAAATTTGGAATTCCCTCCAAATATCCATTAGATAGTTAAATGCAACCCAGAACTATAATACTTATATTTCGTTAAACTTTAAATATAAGCAAAATATTAATGAAACTCAAAGTATTTTACAGTCTTATCAGCACCTATTCCATAGCTAAGTTTGTTTTCTCAAGAGGGCCACCACAAAGAGAAACATTAGAAATTTAATATGTGCTTCAGTCTAGAGAAAGCAGGAAGATTAGTGGAGGAGGCATTCCAAGCAAGCTGAAGGGATTCTCTTTCAAATAATTTAAATGGTTCTCAACAACACTTAATGTTGTAAAGAAGTGCTGCATTTCCTTGGAAAAAGATATTCCTTCCTAATTCATAAACCTATTTATTTTCTCCACCCTGAAATAAAAGTACAGTAGTCCCCCTCATCTACAGGGATTATATTTCAAGGCTACCGGGAGCTATCTGAGACCACGAATAGAACCAAACCCTACAACATGATGTTTCTCCTATGTATACACACAAATTTAGTGCCTTTTCCATCACGTCTAAGCACTCGCCACATACCATGGCTATAAATTTTGCAGTTTGAGGTGTAACAGTAAGACTAGCATGAATTTCTATTTCCCTCTTCAAAATTTCACAGATAAAAGAATCATTTTCATCACAGAGCTCAGCAAAATGTACAATTATTTTTCCTTTCCTTAAGACAAAAACTTTCACTGAAGCACTATACGGTTTTCCTTTGGCACATCTTAATCACCAGCATCATTATTCACGTGCTTTGGGGCCATTACTAAGTAAAATAAAGGTTTGTTGAACACAAGCACAGTGACGGTCGGTGTAATAACCGAGAAAGTTCCCATGTGACTAACAGGCAGGTGGCAAATTCGGTCAATACATGGAACAAAAGGTTGATTCACATCTGCAGCAGAAGGGAGCAGAATGGTTCTCGAGTTCATCCATCACAGTACTCAATAAGGAGTGACATTTAAAACTTACAGCTTGTTTATTTCTGAAATTCTTCACTTAACATTTCACACTATCGCTGGCCATAGGTAACTAAAACAGGGGAAAGTGAAACCTTGGGTAAGAGGGAACTACTGTGGTCATTACTGCATCCAATATAATGGTGTCTTCATTCGAGAGATGCAAATCAAAACAACGTTAAGATTCCACCTCACTCCAGAAAGAACCGCGTATATGGAAAAATTAACCAATAACAAATGCTGGCGGGGCTGTGGGGAAAAAGGAACACTCCTCCACTGTTGGTGGGATTGTAGACTGGTCCAACCACTGTGGAAATCAATATAGAGATTCCTCAAAAAACTACAACTGGAGGTTCCATTTGACCCAGCTATTCCCCTACTGGGGATCTTCCCAGAAGAATTAAAATCGTCATACCACAAGGACGTATGCATCACCATGTTCATAGCAACACAATTTGTAATAGCTAAGTCTTGGAAAAAACCTAAATGTCCAACAACCAACGAATGGCTAAAGAAAATGTGGTTTTTCTACACAATGGAGTACTACACTGCCGTAAAAAAGGATAAACTAGAGTCATTCATATATAAATGGATGTTTCTTGAGAACATACTCTTAAGTGAAATAAATCGGACACTCATGAGCACACATCGAATTGTTTCTCTGATATGAGAGACCATAACTGTAAATAAGGACAAAGAGGTGTAATAGATATTATATAAAAGGAGGATGGTGTGCAGAGGAGAGGAGTACTA
>PVJO010028316.1:0-18328 GCA_004026905.1 Hystrix cristata
GTATTCTGTCCCAACAACGAGAGAAAAGTAACTAAAACAAAACTTTATCAGTGTTACTGACACAAATGAACCATCTTAACTATTCTCCTCATTGTTGGGACACCAGACCCAATACTGATACCTGAACCTAAAAGAAGGAGAGGTTTACTTTGGCTCACGCTCTAGATGTCTCAGTCTTCAGGTTGTCAACAGCACAGAGGAAGGGCTTGGACCAGTGACAGCGAACCTTTCAGAGACAAGCATTCAGTGGGCACCCCAAAACCCACTTCCTTGTTGCAAAGTGCCAACCACGCAATTAAATCTGAATACTGAGGTTTTAATTTAGAAAAAACAATTCATACATTAACAACTTTTGTCTAAAAAGAAAAACACAATAACACGGGTGCCATAGGTTCAGCACCACTGGTGTAGACAGAGGAGAACTGTTCACATCATGGGTCAT
The DNA here is from genome assembly GCA_004026905.1 of Hystrix cristata. NCBI lineage: Eukaryota > Metazoa > Chordata > Mammalia > Rodentia > Hystricidae > Hystrix > Hystrix cristata. The sequence continues at coordinate 443 of PVJO010028316.1, forward strand.
AGGAAGCAGAGAGAGAAGGAAGGAGACACAGTCCATGGCATGGCTGATGGGCCTAGTGGAGGAGAGCAACTCACAGCATGGGGCACAGGAAGGGGCAGGGGAGCCAGGAGGGAGACAAACTTTTCCAGGCCACGCCCCCAAGACCACCTCTTCCACCAGGCCCCGCCTCCTAAAGGTAAGGCAATTATGAGTTCCCATCACCCAACTACCTCCCAAAGGCCCTGCCTACGAGCACATGAAGATTTAGGGGAACATCTAGATCTAAGCCATAACTTGAATACCTTGAGAAAAAAACAGTAAATACTCAACTTTAAAAAAGTTTTTAAATAAATAATGTTACAACCAAAGGTTAAATAATGAGAAATCATTTAAAATAGTGTTCACAACACTAATTAAAGACACAGGGGAAGGCTTCATGGTGTGAGAGTCAAGTTTGGCCTTTTTTGATTTTATTTTAAATACAGAAAATGGTTATGTTTTCTCTTTACGATGGTGAAAAAATGGATTGCTCTTATAACACAAAATACACTTTAATGACTGAATCTCATGATACGCTAGATACAAAATGTCATTTAATTATAATGGATTTTTACAAATAAGCCTAATCTCTTATTACTAAATTAAAAGACTCAGAAAATGAGTTTTCTTTATTGTTACTAATTGTTTCAGGTAGCTCTATAATCCGTGGAAATTTCATTTCTGGCCAAACCAAAAAAATCAGGCTCACATTTGATGGATCTCATTTTAAAACAGACAAAAAAGAAAGCGGCTATAAAGTCAGACCCATAAAATAGTCATTTCCCTCGCCCTCCCAATTACACCCGGTCTGGCCCTTGCTAGCTATTAAGGCAGCGTTTGGAAAGAACATATTCCCCTCTCTGGTAATCAAAATGCATCTTCTCCTCCATCTGCCTCATAACGAGAAGTCATCATCTGCTTTTTATGACATCATCATAAAAGACATCAATAGAACAAAAAAAACCCATTGCTCCTGGTACTAATAGTGTTTGTTATGGAAATGGTAGAATGTTCCCAGATAGGTGCAATCCGCTTTAATTAAGCCCTGTCAAAGAATACATTTTCCAAACATCTAAATCAGATACTGCAGAGCCACGAACTCGCTGTCATGGAAAAAATAAGTGCACCTCAGGGATTAAGCCTGGGGCTGAATCAATTTTCTTATTAAGAGGCCACGTAGTTGAGGACGATGTAACAGAAACTAAGCCAAGTCTCCGGTTTTAAATTCAAGCCTGGCTTTCCAGGACTGAGAGCGCTTTGTGCTTGGCCAATGGGGACTGACGGGCTGGAAGACCGCAGAGCCACCCACAGGCACTGAAATGTTCCTTGGGTCCCCCTCTACGGTCTGGCCCCTCTGTGGACTTGAACCTGAAGCTGGGAGAGAAAGAAGTGCATGTTCAGCCCAGACTCCAGCTTTAAGGAGGGAGCCATGATTTCTTTGTCATAGCATATAAAGCTTTTCTTAAATTTCTTGTAATAAATTATGCATGCCCCATAACATGAAGACATTCCTAACAGGTGCAGCGAAGAGTAATCTCTGTAGATTTTGCCAGACACCTTCCCTTTCCAGTAACGATGGGGACAGCCTGCTGGGGTCTTTCAGATCTTTCTCCTCCATAAAGCAAGGGCTTTTTAAGCGAGACCCAAGCCAGCCTCCAGAGCCAGGTGCTCAATATACCTCTCTTCTCCACAGATTACCGAGTCTGCTGCAGCCCAAAAAGCCATAGAAAATAGACTGCAATGCTGCAACGCATTTTTCTCTCTCCAGCTTTCAGTCAAGAGCTATAGATGGAGGAAAATAGCACTTCATCCACGGAGCTCTGATTTTCAAAGTGCTCGCTTTGTAGAGGCACATACGTTGCCAGCCTGGACAACCTAGTGGTTTAACGAGATCCTGTCTCAAAATTTTAAAAAAGGGCTGGGGGTGCAGCTCAGCGTGCAGGCCCTGGGTTCAACTCCAGTACCAAAGAAGGAGGAGGGGCTGCATCGGGAAGGATGATCTGGATTGTACAGGGCGGCCAAGGTTAAGCAGAGCCCCACAGGATGCAGGAACAGCATGTGTGGAGGCACCGTAGGAGACCACAACGCATTTGGGGACCCAGATCCTGGGTTTTTGATGAAGCAAAACCAGGGACAGGAGATTAGATAGTGGATACTTAAGCTGGGGTCAGACCAGGAAGGGCCTTTTACCGTGACCAAGGAATTTACTTTGTAAACTGTTGGGAATGGGGAGCCACAGAAGGTTTGGAGCAAGAGGGGGCCACCATCAGACTGAGTCCGTGGTAGAGGCTGGCAGAAGCTGGAAGGAGAGAAGAGGGTGAGCCTGGACATTTCCCTTCCTGTGTTACATCCTGGACGTGACTAACATCCCTGGTGGTCCACGAAGGCTGGGCAGGCTCAGGCCCGTCCCGGCTTCCTGACACTGGTAACCCCACCTCTGCTGTTGCTGCTCTAGCCTGAAGGCTGCTCTGTTCTTCCTTCTCCTGAGCACCTGGCCGCAGGTTGGGAATTCTCTACTGAAACATTTAGTGTGGCTTCCGTTTTCCAGGGGATGCTGGCAGGTACACAGCGCTTCTATGGCTACTATGAGGGCTACTACGGGCTACTATGAGGTCCTTAATGCTCTTTTCAAAGGGTCGTACTAAAGTGGAGAAACAATCCCACAATATTCTTTAAAAATGCCAAAATGCAGAACTGCCTATAATGTTACTTCAACAACACTTTTTAAATGAGATTTTGTTTTTTCAATGATCCCAAAGACAATGCTGAAATGTTTAAAGTTGTCTCTGGTTTGGTGAGTACAGAGATTTTTTTTTTTTCAATTTCCCACACAGGCATAACTTTCTACAATGAGTCTCTGGTGTTTTGTTTTATTTGCAGTACTATGTATTGAACCCAGGGCCTTAACAATGAGCTATAACCCAGACTTTTCTTTTTTAATTTGCTGTGTTTTGTCTATCTATTTATTTATTGAATGACTAAGTTATTATTCGTTCATTCATTTATTTATTTTCGACACAGGATCTTGCTGAGTCCCTAAGTGGCCCCGATTGGGCTGGAACTTGCCATCCTTCAGCCTCAGCCTCTTAGAATGCTGGTGCGCCACCAAACCTGACTCCATTGAACAGATTTATTCTAAAAAAAATTTTTTTCAGTTGTCATCTTTTGGTTCATGTCTGACTGGGAACTGGGCACATGGCTCCCTCCTGTGTCCTCATCTCCTGTTTGTCCCCCAGGCAGCCCCCAAAGAGCTATACTGCTGGCCAGTGCGTTTAGGGCACACTGTCCCTGTTTGTGCGGTCTCCTCTCTGACACACAGACACAGACTTTCCCTCTCCCCTCACTGAACACGTCTCGCATGGCAGGCTATAGCCACACAGGGTCGCCTTCCCTCAGGCCCCAGCATGAGAACGTAGCCTCCCCTCAAATCCCTATAGTCCTCGTCAGCGCTCAGTGCTTCCTATATGAGAGGTGCTTCAGGCCCCGGCCGTGGTGAACAGAGAGGGCACAGATCTGACTGTCTTTGAGACGGACCACCAGCCCACACCTCTCCCAGACAAAGGGCAATAAATGAGCAGCTTATCTGTCCCCCGAGCCACGGGATCCCCGGGTTATACTACCCCACACCCCAGCTCAGACCCAAGCCTGACCAGGGGCCCTGTTCCCCAGGGCATTCCAAGCCCCAGGTCCATTACTTTGCTTTTCTAAGCCCCATAGCTGGCCATGGACAGCAGGACACAATATTGCCCCCCTCATTTTCTCTTACTTTGAGAAATTCAAAATGTAAATAAAGAGAAAAATGAAAGGTAGATAATAGGAAATAGCAAGATAGGTCTTTTGCATAATGGAAGAGGACCAAGAGATGGGGGGGAGGCGAAGGGGGTGAAAAAGGAATTAAGATGTGTTATGTATACACACCAACTTCCCATGAGGAATGTGATCATTATGTACTGCAAACATGACTAGTCAAAAAATAAAAATTGAAAAAAATAGTTGCTACCAATATGATCCATTCTATGGATTTGAGCATCTAACATTACACAGTTGAACAGTGTGCAGTACACATTCAGGGACCTGGAGGTAGTTAGTGACCCAGAACAACATATAAGAGGAACAACACTTTCATGTGTTCCCAATAACTTATCCTCTAGCAGTAAGTTTTACAGGAACTTGCAGAATAATAACCTTTAGAATTTCAAAGATTCCAGAGTGAGTTCATAGAGATAGCATCACACCTGACACTCATGCACAATGTCATTTATAGACAGCAAAGGAATAGACACTAGAAGTGCACATGGCATCACACAACTCCACTGATATGATTACAAATAAGAGAAAAGAGAAATCTGAATAGTAGACTTTTTACAAGGCTCCCTAATGATACGGCTTCTCACCATAAACTTCTTTTTCAAACACATAATGTACTTGAAATCATTGTTGAACTTGAAGATGGGTTACGCATTTTTCCTTTACAAAGAGACAGGCTATCAAATCTAGTGACCTTTTCAGGGATGACAAATAGCTCTCAGTAGTGTGCCACTGGTAGGTTTTGTTTGTTTTTTTTTTCAAAATAAACACATTTAATCTGACCCTTCAAGGTAAAGAGTGAGAAAGTAACTGCTTCTTTGAAGAGATTCATGTGTTGAAAGGCATTTTTGAAAAACATTTCCACCTCTATGTGACTCTTTTTTGCCAACATAGTTGTATCAAGTATAACATCATTCACATCCACACACTTAAACAGAAGTATCTAGGATGCTGTGAAATCGTCCACATGGAATTTTCAATGGCTTTGGACCCATTTACTCAAAGATGCAGAAATGAAATATCTCCCAATTAGTTTGCAAGAATAACAGCCTGACGTCAGGAAGATGGAAATTCACTAGCCCAATTTCAGCAAAAGCTTTGCACAATTTGTGGATGGCACTGATAAATGAGAATCATGATTTAGAAAACAGCCACCAATGGTGTTGGCCTCTCTTTGTGAGGAATCCTTTTCCACTCTGACAGCCATTAAAACTAAACACTGAAAAATAAAAAGTAAACTTAGAATGTCAATGTCTTGCTTAAAATTTCATAAATAAGGAAGCATATTTGATCTTAATACTAGCTGTGAAATATTATTAATAACTCCAGTAGCAGCTAAGGACTTAATAATACGGTCACTTTAAGGTACCCTCTTGGTCATCTTTATCTCAAACCTTTGAATTTTATATTTTGTGTGTATATATATATGTCATATGTAAGCTACACATTTTTCACATATAATATGGATACAAATTTAGCATATGAATATATGTGTAAATTTATATATGTGAATCAGAAATAAATGTACAATAAAAAATTCAGTATTTTCACCCCATCTGACTTTGAGATGCAGCAGGGACAGGTGTGGGTTTCTTTAATTTTATCTTTATTAGTGCATATTTGCAGTATATAATAATTACATTCATTGCAGGGAGCTGAGACATGCACACAACACATCTTCATCCTTGGTCACCTTCTCTTTTGCAAAAAAGATCTATCTCCCTTTGTCCTATTATCAGTCTTTTATTTTGCTCTTTTGGTGGGGGGGATCGAACTCAGGGCCTTGCCCTTGCTAGGCAAGCACTCTACCACTGAGCTAAATCCCCAATCCCATATTTTGCTCTTTATTTTTACTTTGGGTTTCTCATGTAAGAGAGAGTATATGGTAATGAAGCTTGTGTGTCTGATTCATTTGACTCAAGTTTACCCTTCTTTATGGCAGAGTAGTGCTCCATTGTATATAGACACCACACTTCCTTTATCTGTTCGTCTGCTGATGGGAATAGAGGCTACTTCCAAGATTTAGCTACTGTGAGTTGAGCTTGAAAGGGCAACATCAGCACCAAGTCTCGAAGCCACCTTGATGCCTACATCACAATGACAGCTCTACGGTGGATGCAGAGACCCAGATTGCTTCATCCCCTCCTGATGCTCACTCAGGATCACATGGGAGTGGAGTTGAAGAAAGGAGAGGGTGCTGTCCTCCTGGCAACATGCAGAGCCTATGTAGAAACTTGCTTTCCTGCAGGGCACATGGCAGCAGTGGGTTTGAGAAGAGTAAGCATCTGTCTTCAGGGCTAAACAGGTCTGCGTGGCTCGGGGCAGCCACATTGAGGGGATGCACCTCCGAGGCTATGTGGCCATTTCTTATGCCCTAACAAGCGGGGGTGACCTCCTGCCATTAGGACTTAGTCAGGTGCCTCCCAAATGTATTCTCTACTTGGAAGTTAGTTCTGCTTCCCCTCAGCTTTCAGCAGGCAGGAGTACGTGGGGTTAATTAGCTCCTCTCTAGAGGAACAGAAGCAATAGAAAATCTACGTATGATTACGTCAGGGGATCATCAGGCAGCTCACAGGATCAGGGCCTAGAGAGTCCACAGCAGCTGTCCATGCCCTGGAGGACCCAGTAGCTGCTCAGCCCGAGAACAAGAGGGATAAAGGATGCAGCACCAGTCCAAGTTCAAAGGCCTGGAAGCTCCCTGGATGGTGGTCGGTGCCAGTGCACTCTGAAGACTGAAGACACTGGAGACCTTCAGACCAATGGCCAAAGGCAATGGCAGCAAAGGCCGTACCCACGAGATCTTCCAAAATGCGCATGCTTCCTTCTTTCTGAGTTTCTTCCACCCGGGCTCAGCCCTCAAACACTCCTGCAGTCCATGAACACACAAAGACCAGCGTTTGAGGGTTCTAGGAGGTAAGTCGTAGCCCTATAACCATCAAACAAATACTGCATTTAGTAAGTGTCAGGTACTGGACCACCCTGACCAGCTTCTCCCTGACAATGTAGCTATTTCTGCGCTTCGTCACCCTACACAGTGGTGAGTTGCTATGGGGCAGATCTTTTATTCAGGCTGGCAACTGCATGGTGTCAACGATAGGGGCACTCACAGGCTGCATGGAGAGGGAGAAGACCGGTGAGGACACGTGCAACCTGGGACCTGAAACTGCCATCCACTGCTCCTACCACAAGCTACGCCCAATGCTTGAGCGTCCGTCGGCTCAGTTCTGAGTTGTAATTAGCCAAAGATAACTCTTCCTAGCCCCAGCCAGACAATGAATCCGTACCTTCAGAGCAGACTAATTAGGAATACTTGGTGTATTCGGCAGCCTTCCTGTCCTTGGAACACAATACACGGCACCCACAACTTCAAGGAAGAGATGATTAATTTCAGTACATGAATTTGGGGGTTCAGTCCATGGTTGGCTGACTCCAAGGCAGGATCCACTAGCTGCTCAGCTCAAGGGTGGGAGGGTATAACAGGGCAAAGAGGGCCAGTTGATTGTAGCTAGGAAGCAGAGCAGAGGAGCCATGCAAGAGAGAAAGGGCCCAGGAGCCATATATACTACCAAGGTCACATTTCAGTGATCCACCTAGACACACCCAGAAGTATGCTCCGCAGTAGTCCCTGGGCAGACCCCAAAGTGAGTCAAATCGAGCCTCCACCTTAACTGTAATGCTTAGAAAGGAAAAGGAATAGTGCAGTGAGGAGTTCCCGTGTCTTCCTTATTTCTACTTTTATTGCGCCCTGTGCTCTGGCCAGACAATGTATAGAGCTTATTTCAAAAGTCAGTTGAGATATTTGGGGAAGGGTCCTATTTTCAGGGTATACATCTTCTGGAGGGCTACATGAGGAGCATTAGGGAGGGAGGAAAGACAGAAAGAAGGAGGGAGGAAGGAAGCAGGGAAGGAAGGAAAGAAGGAAGGGGAAGGGAGGAAGGAAGAAAGGAAGGAAGGAAGGACGGACAGACGGAAGGGGAAGGAAGGAAAGAAGGAAGGGAAGGAGGAAGCAGAGAAGGAAGGAAGGAAGGAAGGAAGGACGGACAGACGGACGGACGGATGGATGCATAGTCTGCCCAGCTAAGCAGCCAATAGAACTATCCTGATCATTAGTAAGGAAGCAAATGAACCTCACATGAAACAGTCACGATTTTAAGCCTCCCTCAGCACTGTCACTCCTATTGCCCCTGGATCTAGAAAGCCCTGCTTGTGCCTGCAACATGTCCAGGTCTTTTATCCCCTTGGAGAAAAGTCCCGAAGGCACTGCACCTACAAATGAGTTCCCCGTTCAACATGTTTATCACCGCCTGCAGAACATTTTAAAATCCATCTTCCCATCCCAGCACCCAGATCCACTGATTCTCTGGGAGGTGATTCCCACATGCATTGATGTTTGAGAAGCTTAGTTTCATTCATCCAAAAACCATGCATTAAGCACACATTGTTTGCTCTCCACAGTCCTAGACTTTTTTCTAGATCTGCTCATTTGTGTAACAGTTTTCTTGTGCCATCTCTCTGTGGTAAGCTTGTTGGGAACAATGTTTTGGGTTTCTCTGTGTTACCAAGACATCAGGCAAAAGGAAGCTTCCTGGTACATACTTTTAATTAAAAGAACAATCAAACTAATGTTTCTGCTTCCCCCTTGTCATTTCTGGCTTGAGGCTCTTGTTCAAGTCTCTAACACAGACAGCCTGGCACAGGTCCCAGGGCTGAGGCAGAAGAACAGATGTGGTGTGGTCACAGGAAGACAGTCACCTCCATGGCATGTGATGGCCAAGAGAAAAGTTAACTCTTCCAAGGGCTGCAGTGTGAGGTCTGATTAATTTGACAGTAAATGTTTCCATTTAAAAATGTATTACAGTAAAAGATGCATTGTCATGAGTCCCCCTCAAAATCCATCTCTCACTTTGAACACACTCATCCCATCATCCTGGTCACTCTCTGCAGCAGCTCTGGAGTCTTCTTTCCTGAGGGTCTTTACCAGGTGGGATCAAAAATACAGTGACTGCTGCTCCCAAGTGCCATCCAACGGAAAGGCAGCTCATGAAGACATGGTACTGTGTCCTCAATCACCTTATTCACAGGATCTGGCACCATGTGACTTCTGGCTCTTGCCCAAAGTCAAAATGACCACAAAAGGGAAACATTTTGAACCCACTCAGGACATGGAGGCAGCCAGGACAGCACAGCCAAAGACACTCAGGAAATAGGACTCCAGAGCTGTTGCAGAAAGTGCCAAGAATGAAGGAACAAGTGTGTTTGAAGCAAGGGGAGGATTTTGAAGGGGATTCAAGGCAGTGTGTCTTTTACTAGACTTTCACTGTATATTTTGATCACACCTTGTAAGTCTATTTTTGTGGAACTGACCTTCAATTAAAGACCTTAAATATTTTTCTTTCACGCTAATCCATGCCTTTCCTGTCTCTCCCATTGGGTACTTCTACAACAGAGTTTTGGACAGAATTATGCAGCTAACAGACTTTAGTACTTGCAGTTATGCATTCAGTCAAGAACCCTCACTGCACCTTGGATCTGCTCTCAGCTTTCTCCTTAGCTCTGAAGATACAGAAAGGAAAACAATCTTTGATTTCCAGGAGCAGACAGCGGAATAGGATCATTTATCTGCCACATCGTTTTTATTAGATTGAGGATGTTGTGGCGTAGAAAAATCCTTTTGACGCTGATTCTGTCTCCCAATGTTTTTACGGTCCCTCCTGGCTTAATACCATTAGAGGTTCACAGCATGTTCTCTCAACACCAGAAAAACTGTCATTTAAAACTGTTAATAGTTCAAGACTGAGGACAGAACTCTCTTGCCTGGTGTGACGCTTATGCTTCATTGTGTCACCCTGCTTGGTGTGGGAGCTGCTTAGGGGATTCATAAAGCGCACTCCTGGATGTGTCTGGGTGGCTCATGGAGGCGTGACATTGGGTCTGTATCTGGTCCCTGCCCCTTCCATCTGGCACTGTTCCCCTGCTCTGCTCCCTGGCTACTAGGAACAAAATAATCTCTATTCCATCACGCCCTTCCACCATGATGTCCCTGCCTTGGAGCCAGTGGGCTATGGACTGAGTCCCTGAAACTATGAGTCAAATTAAACCTCTCTCCTTTAAATTGAGATGCTGGGTATTTTGTACGAGCAACAGAAAAGCTGACTAACTCACCTGGAAACAAAAATTGAGGTCTAGTTCAATTCAAATACTTAACAAGTCTCCACCGTTCATAGTAAAGATTCCAAAATGAATCAGGCTCAACAACAATTCTCTACAGACATCCCAAATACGCTTATGATGGGGACATGAGTTTTCCAATGACCATCAGCCATGTCTAGGAACATTTCCACTGGTTCTCCAAGGCCTCTTTGGAGATTTGTCTGTCATGACAAAAGTTATGCATGCGGCAAAGTTAAGACTTGCTTGGAATAAAGGATGGAAAAATATTTCATAGATTATGCTTCCCTTTCACCCCAGGCTACAGCTGTCCAAATTGAATTTACTTGAACAACGGGATAGCTATTACAGTGGTACTCTTTCAACACTGTAATCTAATGAGATGGCTTTGGATACTGTTAAAAGTTAAATCAGTCGATAAATGAAATATTAAAATCACCAGAGAATGGGCCCAATGTACAAAATATTAGCACTGCAAACTCTAAATCAGGTTCTGAACATGAATTTAGCCAAAGCCATTAAAATAAAACTGTGGACTCTGCCCTGAATTTTGAAACTGTGCCCTAGAAGAGCTTTGCAAAATCTTGGTTCTTCCTCTCACTGCAGCTTGGTGTGAGGGAGCTGCACAAGGAGAGATCTGGGGACGCCAGACACTGGGAATCCTGCTTGGTGAACCCCAGAGCTTAGGAGGTGATGCAGTGAGGTCTTTGCTGGTTATCGTCTCAGACTCCACTGACGCATGGAGTCCTTGAGAAGAGAGACCGGGGCTCAGTCCACTCTGCATGCCCAGCATGGTCACCCACATTCTCTCCCACTCCTCCCCCTTCTCCTCCTCCTTTCTCCCTTTTCCCCCTCCCCTTCTCTTCTTCTCCTTCTTCTCTTTCTCCTTCTTCTTCTTCTCCTCCTTTTTCTCCCTTTCCTCCTCCTCCTCTCCTCCTCTCTCTTAGCTCTCTCTCCATCTTGGGTTCCCCAGACTTACCTGTCAAAACTATACACAGCCTTCGAGCCCACCTCAAAGCCACCTCTTCAAAAAACTATCTCTGTCATCACCAGCAAGTCCCTCTCTCCACCATTAAACCCACATCTCGGGGCTTACTATAGGTACATTTGTTAGACTTTTTACCCCATCTGCCTTGAATTCCAGTTACCTGTATAAATAGTCACTGTCTCAATTTAGGGTCTCCCAAACTCAGTGGTGGATTCAGTGGTGGATTTTGCAGTAGGAACAGCACTGGGGACGGGATACAGTCCATTAGAAGTGTGGTACTAAGCCAGGTATGGGTTGGAGATGGTGCTTTTTCCCAAAAGGAGACCAAGAAATGTCTAAAAGCACCCTCACAAACTACCCACCACAGACCCAGGGAGCCAAGGTGTTCACACCCATCTCCAGAAGATCTTATTTGAAAGTTACTATCCAGGTTTGTTCCTTAACGTAGCCACACTTCCACAAACAGATGAAGACTTTGGAGTAGCAGAAAAAAAAAAATATTCACGCACTGGGTACTGCAAGGAACTGAATTTTCCCCCACAAATTCCATGTCTTGAATCCCTAGTCGATGGTGAGAGGATTATTAACCTTCCCTTCTGAGCACCCTGAAGCCCACGGAGGGTGAATGACTTATCTAAGCTCACAGGCTGTAAGGATGGGCACAGTACACACGCAAGTTTATCCCTCACCAAAGCAAGTTTTTTCCCCCACATTATCTTGCTTTCTCCTGTTTTTTTACTGAAATGGAGATTCCCTATTGACAGCTGTGTCCAATACACAGTAGGAAGATTAGTAATGCACATGAGATACTTGATAAACCCTACATGGTTACAAATTTTAACACAATCTATCACCAAGAAAAGCAAACATTTTTCTGCCCTGTTCTCTTTAAAACTTATTTTTCCCGTAAGAAAGAAAGAGATGCACCTTCCCTGCCACACAGGCCAGTAGGAAGAGCCCAACAATTAACCATCATTTTTCAATGAATCATCGATGACTAGAAATTAAAATACATAAAAATTAAATTGGCCACTATATTACAAGTACAATTCCTTCACCCAACACCACATACCTGAAAGGCAGGGGGAAAGAGTTATTAACTCATCTAAAACAGAAAGCCTACCTGTTAAATCTATGTTGTTGCTTACAGAGAACATCCACAAACACCCAGCTTCAATGTTTCTTTGTAAAACTAGAGTCCAGATGTGCCTAGGATACCTTCCTTAGACTCAACGGGACGTGGAGTTGAACCCCAAAATGAGTAGGGTCACTTATATGTAATCTCTATATTTATCTCATCAGGGAAGGATTGGGCCAAGTCGGGAAGAAAGGTGGTTATGGGGACAGGAAGTTTGGCTGGACCTTCCTGAGTCAAAGCTCCAAAGAGGCTATCACAGGGAAGTAGCAATGTAAACTTGCTGTATTACTCATTTTCCTGTCCCTGGGACAAAAATACTCAACACTTGTAAATTAAAGGAATAGAGGTTTATTTTGGCTCAGGGTTTCTAAGGATTAGTCCATGGTCAGCTGCTCCAATGCAGAAACAGCATGGGGAAAGGGCGTGGCAGGGGAAAGGGCCTGGCAAAGGAAAGTTGCTTGCCCAATGGGGGCCAGGAAGCAGAGAGAGAAAGGAAGAGCTGGGGACAAGAAAACACCCTTCTAGGTCACCCCTCATTCGCCTCCCCCAACCAGGCCCCACCTCCTACAGCACAGTCAGTCATGATGAATCCACTGATGAGCACAGCACCCCATGATCCAATCACTGTCCAAAGCCACAGCTCTTAACGCTGACCTTTTTGGTGACATTCTAGACCTAAACCAGAACACCTGCCAGTGTGGAGAATCACACTGTTGAAATCTGTGATTAATTAAGTTCCCGTGGCCTGTCAGGCTGCAAAGACAATTCCTAGTAAGCACAAAAGAGACAGTCACTGTTTTCAGTCAGTGTCTGAGAAGGAGTCTGTTACATCCCAACATCCAGACAGCAGTGAGAGTGGGATGTGGAGTAAAATCAACCCCAGCACTGACCAAGGCAACACAATCCATTAAAACATGGTGAACACAGCTCCACAGACTCAGGAACTCAGAAACCACAGAATCAATTCACCAGAACAAGGAAATAAGGAAGCCGTGGGGTCAAGGTCAAATCTTTAGCAGAATTCTGAAGGGAGGAATTGGCCTAGAGAGTAAATCAGTTACCGCTAACAACGCAGACTTTGGCTAATGTCCAGAAATAGAGCCCATTAAAAATGCATTATGAAGGTCATGTTTACATTTCCACAGCTGACTAAAAGCCTCTACTCCTGTAAATGGGGCCCCCTCTGTAAATTACAGTCTTTAGTGCCTATCAATAAAAGATGTGCTTGAGGGGTTGGGGTTGGGGATTTAGCTCAGTGGTAGAGCGCTCGCCTAGCAAGCACAAGAGCCTGAGTTCGATTCCCAGTGCACCATCCCCCCCAAAAAAGAAGAGATGTGTTTGAATTTCACAGAATTAGTTCTTGAAAAAGTGAGGATATTCCTTGAGTCTATGGCCAGTGTATGGAGCTAAATGGCAGCAAGAAGGAAGAGTCATGAATTTGGTCCCCACTGTCTCTGTCCTCTCTGACAGTGACCACGGGGCTCTGTTGACGGCGCCTTGGACAGCGCCAGCCTCTGCCTCCTGCCTAGGGTATGGGCACGAGGTCGCCCCATCCGGTAGTTCATAATGGTCTTCATTTGTCTTACGCAGCTTTCTGTATTTGTGAGATGCTTAACAACAAAAATAAACAAAAGCAAGTAGAAAGATAAACGTATTCTTTAGAAATATGATGATATACCCAAAGAAATAACTACGAGCACTGGAAGGGGAAGCGTTTCAGAGGACTGAAGCTTGGAACCAGGGCAGTGACTGTAAATATCCATTCGGCCCAGTCTGAAAACTCAGTACCGGCTCAATGGGCTTTGCAGAAGAAAAAGGGTTTTCTCGAGATGACTAAGTGTGGAGAAAAGAGAGGGAGTGTGGAGTCCGCCTCCCTGAGGTACAGTCAAGCAAGGATGTCTATGGGAGGAAGAAGCAGGGGATCTGAAGCTCTGGGAAATGCAACGGGTGTGCAGCACTTTACGGTTTACAAAGGAAAAGCATACTAGCAGGCGGTCTGCACGTGGATAATCAAACTCCACAGCTCTTCACCATACGCATGATCAGAAAAATGGCCGTTTTGAGTTTGAGTCTGAGTTTGGCGCTGTGGTATCAAGGATGTCACCCGTGAGACATTTGCAGGCCCAGGCTCAGTGGTTTCAAACAGTTTGGGCTACACAGAAGCAGTCTGCAAGTCTCTAAAGAAAACATTTTAAAACAACTGTTCACCTCATGTTCCCTGTGTCAGAGGTGTTTTCAGCAACAAAACTAGCAGGCGTACATGACAGTTAATCATGATGTGTCAACTTGACTAGATAGAGAGACACTGACCAGGCAGATCAGTAAAGCACAGTTCTGGCCATGCCCGGGGAGTCTCCAGACGTAACCGGCAGGCAGGCCACAAATGGAGGGAGGGAGACCCGCCCTGATGGTGGCTGGACCATCCAATAGGCAGGTGGAATGAAAGGGGAAGAAGGAGGAAGTCAGTCTGCACTTGGAAAGCTCCATTCTGCTCCCACAGGTGGGACTTTTGCTGGCGCCACTACCTGTGGCCATCAGACTCCAGCTTCTTCAGGGTTTCACTGTAACACCAGCAACCCTCTAGGGGGCTGCGGGCCTTCAGTCTTGGACTGGCGCTGCCTCCTAGATCCTTCTTGCTCTGCGGCTTCAGCTTCTCAGGCTGAGCAGCTCCTGCATTCTCCTCTACAGCACGCAGATGACCACTGGGGGCTGTTCCTCCTTTGATCCTATAAGCCTGTCTAATAAATCTCCTTGCACAATTACAGTGTACATATTCTATTAATTCTGCCCCTCTAGAGAACCCTAACCCACGCAGCACCTAATAAATGTATGGCTTAGATCCATGACCTACAATCAATGATTTTCAAAGCCAACTAGAAGAAAGTAACTCAGATCCAGCTGAAGTCCATTAAGTCTAGAGGGTTTGTCTTGACTTTCCCAGGCTTCACTTACACCTGCTCATCATGCCTGAAATGTAAGCACTGTAGGGCTGCAGGCCTTTCATTCACCCTTGTCCACTACTACAAAAAGTAAAAGAAAACTCACAAATTTAAAAAATGTATATATCCAGGACTGTCTTCATGAACTCCATATTCCCAGTGTTAGACTCAGCAACAGAAACATACTATATATACCCGATAAACACAATCCTAAGGAACAAATTCTGGATTTCATTCTAGATCAGAGATGCGATACGTGAACCCAGTTCTGTCTTGGAAAAGTGGAGCATTTCACTAGGAAGTTAGATGTGAACATAAAGAGTAGTTGGGTCTCAGCATTAGGTTTGATTATTTAGGCAAATCTATTGCCTAAATGGCACTGTGGGGCAAGATCTGGTTGTGCTTACTCAGGTAAAATAAGATATGTAAAAGTGACGAGCACTCTATCAAGCACATAGTAGGTGTATGCGACAACTTTTATTTATAGTAATCATTAATAGAACCATCGACCTAGGGCCTCAGGGAATGACCTTAACAATAACCATTGAGGGAACCTCAGCAAAAGCTATTATTAACTGAATCAAAATCCATACATCGGCCCCCTCCCGGGGAAGACAGCTCTGGACTCCATCTTTGGAGCCAGGCTTGAGCTTGCAGATCAGGCGCTTCCCGGCATGGATCTGCGCTGGCTCCGCCCCCTCCCGGAGAAGACAGCTCCTGACTCCATTGCCGGAGGGACTCTTGAGCTTGCAGGTCAGGCTGCTTTCCCGGGCAGATCTGCACTGGCTTGGCCTCCTCCCGGGGAAGACAGCTCCAGACTCCATCTTTGGAGCGAGGCTTGAGCTTGCAGGTCAGGCTGCTTCCTGGCGTGGATCTGCACTGGTTTGTCCCGTGAACCAGCAGGGTGAACATCAAATAAGGTGGGAAACGCCTTGCACTGAAAGCACTGTTACCTCTCTCCCTCAGTGTTTTTTGTTGTTGTTGTTTTGGTGTTTTTTTCTTGTTGTTGTTGGTTTTTTTTTCTTTTCCCATTTCTCCTCTGATACAAGCCACCGCTATCTGGTAAAGCCAACAATACCCACACCACTAAGGAACTTTTAGAGACATAAACTATAAGGAGATGTGAGCTGGCTACCAAAGATCCCCCAGAGAGCTGCAGTCTGACAACTGCCCCCAGACTCCATCCTTGGAGGTTAGAATCAACATAGTACCCAGCACTGACCACTGCAGGCACGGCAGGGCTAACGAGCACAGAATCAGGTTTTGGCCTGTGCCCCCACAGAGTGGTGGCCATCAGAGAAATCCCACTGTATGTGTATGTATAAATAATATATGTATATATTGGTTTTGTTTCTCCTTATTTTCTCTTTCTCTTATTCATCCTGATACCTGTCCAATACATTCTCTTGTCTACATATTCTTTGTTTTTGTTGTTTTGATTTTTACTTTTATTGACTCCTGCTTAGCTCATATCTTTCCTTCCTTAAGCAAATCCTGTTTTTCCTTTTCTTCTTGTTATCTCTCTCCTTTTCCTCTTTCATATGACTAATATTGTATAGAATCTACATGGTTTGACCCACTACTATCACCTTTCACTGTTTGTAAACTATCTACTCAAGTTTCCCAAAGCATAAGTAACATCCTATTGTAAGTTTTACATCTATTAGAACTTTCCTCATTACCTCTATACCTTTTCCAATCCCTCATTATTCCTGCTACAAGCAGGGGGGAAAAAATCACTCTACTAACAAAATACCCACTACATGCAAATTCCTGGTTTATATTGGATTCTGCTTTATGACGGTGTAGACCTTGCTCTTATGGTTTAAGATACAAAGTTAATTTCTACCACAGTCGGTCAATTTCATGAATGTGATTGATGCTATTGTTAATGTACTAGGGTAACGAGTGTGCCACGCAGGCTATAACCAGTTGTACAGTCTCATATGGTAATACTGTAATTATCTGAGGTAATAATCATTAACATAATCCAGGGTCTTGAGACAACCACGAGAGCCAAGACTCACATATGCCTAGAAGACAATGAACAAACAGAATTCTCCTAAAAAGTATTGATATTTGTCTTCAGGCAACCTCCTATAATCAAAATATAAAAATCAGCACTGAAACTAAAAAGGGGGAAATACATATAGATACCAAAAAAAAAAAAAAAGAAAATGTCGAGACCCAGAAGTAAAATGCAACCCCAGACCCCCAGCTCATCCAGAACAAATCCAGAGGACAACAAAATAGAGGAAATTGGAAAACGCTCAACCAAACTTTCAGAAATGATAGCAGCAGAAGTTAAAAAACAGATGGATGAGGTTATAGAGAACATCAGATTAGAAATAATTGGCCAAGTTAAGTCAGAGATGACGATCATAATGAAAGACCTGCTTAGTGAATTTAGAGTAGGCACAGATAAAAAAACAGAGGAGCTTAGAAAAACAATGGAAAATTTGACCACTCAATTCAGGAAAGAAATGGAACCCATGAAACAGATCCAAACAGATGTCCAAGAAATCAAAAACTGTCTTGAAAGTATACGCAGTCGATTAAATGAGAGCGAAAACAGAATCTCAGAACTAGAAGACAGGACTACACTTTATGACCATGAAAAGGAAAACTCCTTAAAAATAACTAGAGTCTATGAGAAATCAATACAACAACTGCAAGATGATGCAAAGAAGAACAATATAAGATTGATTGGAGTGAAGGAAAAAGAAGGAGACAGTGCAAAGGATCTAAGAAGATTATTCACAGACATAATGACAGAAAACTTCCCAAGCATGAGAAGAGAACTTGACATACAGATAAGTGAGGCATAT
>PVJO010028317.1:0-18394 GCA_004026905.1 Hystrix cristata
TGTTGGGAGCTTCATTTTGATTAAAATGTTTTCTTAAACAGAAAGGAAACATACCTTTCCATGCTAATTTACCCCTTTTGCCTAGCTAAGCAATAAATGTATATCTATCAACAGAAACAAGAGAAAAGGCAGTACTTTAATTTCACATATCTGTTTATTGTCGACTTTAACTGTATCGCAAAGCCTTTCAAATCTCAAATAGAGTGAGATAAATAAAGCATAGGAGCTGAGCTCATTAGCGTTTAATGAATAACAAATTCTGCTTGCCTGGGCGAGCCCTCTGAATTAGTCTTTCTCCTGAGTTTTCATTTATGTTATCTTCTTTCATGCAAATTAAGAAACTACACAAACACAGATACGGCAGCTATCTCTGTGGCAACTTAGAAGAAAAGGGCTTCACGAAATGAATTACAGGTATATTTCTTTTCTTACCAGTAAGGCTACAGTGCTGCAATTCAGGCAAATTTAGACTTTTTTTCCCACCATCTCCTGCAAGTTAGAAGGTCTGATAATACAAAGCAAACATTTTTAAGAAAAGGAATTTAGCTACTTTCCCTGTTCTGTTGTCCCTCATGGAAGGCTGATTTCCTGGAGCCTTCGGGGAGTGGCACATTTGAGAATTTCTGCTGAATTTGAAGTCACTACACTCACCTGGAATTTACAGCTCCCACCAAGCAAGGCCCAGTGAGCACATCGCACTGTTTCTGCTTGCCTAAGTGATTTGGCTTTGTCCCCTCAGACACAAAAGTTGGGTTCTTCAAACAAAAAATAAAATTTGTTTCCAGTTCTTTAACAATGTTCTCTTCAGATATAAATAAAAAGTGACTGCGTGCTGGCTGGCACAACTGGCTCTCTGTAAAACTGAAAACTAAGCAAAATCAGTCTAAAAACATTGAAATATCCTTCCTCGTCTGCAAAAATGAATCAGGCGCCAAACGTGAACTCCTTTTGCCATATTTAATAATTTAATTCTTTGAATAACTGTGAAATAATATTAGCCAATTCATAAATTTTAATTCAGATAAGTTAAGTATATGGCAACCAATTGCACAGCCAGGAAATGGCAAAATCATGTGCTTAAGCACAAGTCTGAATAATTTTATGAAAAATGCTCTTGAGTATCATAACTCTGTCTACCAGAAAATTAGGTTTTTCACAATTGTGAATGTGCTGATTTGACCTGGGGCTCATCTCCTAGAGTCCGGTTCTTAGACAGGTCATTGTCACAGGGCCTTCTTATGTCTCTTCTCCTCTGAACCAAGAATGCCCAACGACCAACATTCAGATCTTCATTGTCATAATATAGTTGCTCTTTTTTAAATACAACTTAGGAGTGGGGGATTATTTTAGGGTCAAAGGTTATCATCTCTGTTCTAAAGTAATTTGGAGTCCAGTGGGATAACAGATAGGTGGCGAGTTTCCAGAGAATGTGCTTAGTGCCAAAACAAAGGCATTCAAAAGGGCTGTTTGCATATGTACTGAGCTCATGGTCTCACAACACTGAAGAGTGAAGTCATGAAGCAAAGAAGATTGAAGAGTTCTCTTGGAAATAAGAAGAAGAAGAACAGCTCCTGGGTTTCCAGGCTGTGTCTTGAGTGGGTGGTTGCTCAGGAGCATTTTATACAGCAAAGTCACAACTTGGGTAAATGATGGGTCAAACTACAATCAACCTATAGAATTGCAAGCACAGTTACTTAGCTAATACTGGCCCAACTCAGAAGCAGGGAGCGTAGCAAGGTATATCTGAGCATCGTGAACTTATCTTATCTGTAACTTTTAATTTAGAAAGAACAAAAGCATTCCTGGAAAGGAATGGGAAGGAGCTGTGAAATAAGATTAGCCAATTCATAAATTTTAATTCAGGTAAGTTAAGTATACTGCAGTCACTTAATCTGGTCACCCACCTATGCGTCTGAGGCCCGTCTGGGCCCACTGGAGCAGGCTGTGCTAATCACAGCATAGTCCCAAGCTTCTGCACCTCTCTTGGAGGCCTGCAGACCTGGCTCTCTTTAAACTTGCCAGTACCCACAATTTTGATGTGTATCAAATTTTGCACTGACTTCCTTTTTTTTTGGTACCGGGGATCGAACTCAGGGCCTTGTGCTTGCAGGGCAAGCACTCTAACCACTGAGCTAAATCCCCAGCCCATGCACTGACTTCCTTGAGGGCCCAATTCCTGTCTGACTGCTTATGATTTCTGTCTAATTTAGCTGTATATAACAGGGCTAAAGAAGGAGAATCTCATACTTTCTGTACATTTCTGCAAACTATCACAGGAAAATATCGTAATGGTCATTTCTGGCTTGAATGTCACAACTGCCTTTCTTTGTCTAACATCTTGTAAGCAATGTTTTTTCAATGACACAAATGCAAAACACAGCTCTTTTCTTTCTTTAACTGCACTAAAATAAAAAATATGTAATAAAATATTAGCCCAATGCTGAAAATGAAGCAGCATAAAACTGGGTGAAAATAAGAGGTAAAAAGAGGAGCATTAATGAACAAAATAAACATTAAATCAAGTACTGCATATCTTTGCCACTGAAGATTCTTCAGCCATCGCTTGATATTGTCCTTACTATGTCACATTCTCTCCTTGTACCCTCAGTCTTTCATTGTTTTCATCTAATATCCCTACTTCCTTGTTTGTCTTGCCAGTTAGAACTGTAAGTCTCTTGAGCCAGGCATGGTGGTCACGGCTATAATCCCAGCATTTGGAAGGCTGAGGCAGGAAGATTGCAGCAAGCTGCAGGCCAGCCTGGGCTACACAGTAAGCTCAAGCCAGCCCGAATTTATATAGGGAGTCCCTATCTAAAAAAAGAATAAAAGAAAGGAAAAAAAAAAAAAACCTCTAAATCTCTCAATCTTGGTCTTCTTTGTGTGTCTGTAGGAGGGTCACTCAAATTTACTTCAAGGGAATAACTATCATATTTTTCTAAACACAAATATTTACTACCTAATAGAAATTTTGATTAGATTTCCTGAAGCCATTTAGGGAGGTAAGATTTCTCTAATACTAAAATAAAATAAAGGACCAATAGTTACTGTTTGAGGGTCATCAATGTATGACAGAAAAGAGTAAAAGTGAGCTTATTAAATAAAGAAGGAATTTTCAGTGTGGTGGGTTTCACAAAACCCCAGGAGAGAAAATCCTCCCAGAGGGAATAATGAATAAACAGCATTGAATGACAGAGAGATGAAGGAAAAAGGAGAAAATAAGCCATTGCCTCTGGTGATGTGGCAGTTATAGTTCCTGCTGACTCCACAAGGGCAATTTCAATGTCATATGTAATGCTGACCGGGTGTTATTTAAAGATCCAACCTACAGATGAACACTGCTCACAATGGGAAAGTTTTCCTGAAAATCTTAGGTGAAAAAAATGGATGTTTAAAATAAAAATATCTTATGTTGATTGCTACATTATTATTTTTAAGGAGCTTGGGTAGATCTAGACCTTCCACAAGTGCCCATAGATAATCCTATTCATCTGAAATAATTAATTCCTGCATTCAATTCCAATAGTTACATTTTTAGAACTAAAAAACTTACTTAAAGACACAATCCTGAGGACAAATTAAAACCAATGGGGCAATTGTATGTTGCTGCTATGATTTGAACGTGGTTTGTCTCCTGAAATTACACGAGATTTTAATCTCCAAAGTCATATGTTAATGGTACTAAAACAGTGGTAATTTAGTCTGAATATAGGATTTAGAGGGAAGGGTCGGACACATGGTCAGAATACAGTAAGGTGATTAGAGTGAAGCCCACATGATTGAATCCTGGTCACTTTATAAGACAAGGTAGAGAAACCAGAAAGACAGAGACAGACACACATGCACCGCATGTCTCCATATCAACTCACAAAGTGATGCATGCAAGGGCGGTCCTCACCAGACACTGCACCATATTGTTTGAACATTCAGCCTCCAGAGCTCTGAACTAAATAAATCTATTCTCTCTGTAAAGTCAACCTGCCTTTGTTATTTTGTTGTAGTAGCAAAAGGCTAATACAATGTCAACAAAGTTAGTGTTATTATTCCCAATATAAATCCTAATATCATTAATAGTTCACTCAATCTAATTAATGTAAATAGTAACTCTTGATTCATTATCATATCTACTAATTCTTAAGCATAATCATGGATGCTGAAGATTGTATCAGAAGCTTTGAGAAACTTCCTAGTGCATATAAATATTGCCAAATGTGATAGTTATTTTTATTGGGAACATTGTCTAGTCACATTTCAGTGTATATGGTTTATTAAATTCCTTCTTAATTCTTCATTTGTTTTATCACTTTCAGTAAATTTATTTTTCTTGTCTTTATTTTTCTTAATTTAATTGAGTGCCTGATTGTCATTATTCCTTTCACGTGATGTTGGATGTCTGTTTTATGTTTTCATTTCTTTCTCAAATTCCTCCTATTTCCTAGTGCTCATAATCTAAAATATTCCTAATCTTATATATTTCCCTTGATTTCTACTCCCATGTACTAGTACTTGGCCAGAGCTGCCATCACTCCACACACCATGGTGCTGTTGTCAGGTACTGTTGCTAATAAGGAGGAGTCATTGTAGAGGAAGCACAACTTCTCTTGGAGGTATCAGCTCAGAATGGAATATCAAACTTACATTTCATTGGCTGGAATGAGTCACACTGGCACACTTAGTGGACGCAGTGTAGTGCTGCTCCCTGGAAGTGAAGGGAATGGATTATTGATGCGCTAACATTCCCCCCCACACATGGTAGCAAACCTCACTGCTGAAGACTGCCCTTGCTCTCATGATGGGGACTTTATGCTGGGATCCCTTCCCAGATCCACCAATCTCAGTCCCTTCCAGGTTCCCCTTATAGACTCACCAATTCCTTTCAGTATATTCCTCTCAAGTAGCAATAATATATTTAGCGTTCGCTATATAGTTAATATTTGTCTCCACCACTAAGCATAAAAATAAATGTATCATGTGGGTTATAAATCACCATTTTATCCATAACCCAGTGCTCAGAGTAGCCAAGCAAACCTGACTGTATATCTGAACCTAACATGGCAGAATACAACTTCCCATGACACTCCAGTAATTCACATAGTTGAGGCTGCTTTCATTTTTCTGCTTTGCTATTCAGCATTAAGTCTCCACCAAGGGGTCCGATAACCTAGGCACCAATTTAATCAGGCTAAACTTGGACCACATAATGCAGAAATCTTACAATTTGATCATAAACCAAGACTCAGAGCCTGTTGTATTGATGCCAAATAAGAATCTAAAATGACTGCTAATTAAAAATTAAAGTCCAACACCTTTGAGATAGAAAGGGTATAATAAAATAAATTTGAAATTGCAATGATCCAGCAGAAATTCTGGCAGTCCTTTAAATTCTTTGCCAACAAAAGAAAATAAAAAAGAAAATTATGAATTACTGACAGACTCAGGGCCAGAGACTGCAAATTACCTTCTAATATAAAGTATTCTTATAAGGTTTAGGAATATAACTTCCTTAGTTTGAGCCAAGCCCACTCGTCTACCGACTGCATCTCTCAGTCTTCCTTTGCAAATCTACCTGGTTATATAATATTTTGAAATGAATAGAAACAAAATCGATGTCTGAGCATTGATCATAAAGTGATTAAAAGAATAACTTCTCTCTTTTCCCTTCAGAAAGCTGAAAAAAGAGTATTCTGGTGAGACAGATCCTAATCCTCACTGGCTATGCAAAAGATGGAATAGGGACATAACCATAGCCCACGGCAGAGTGATCAGGTAGAAGTAACTGGATATTTAGGCGGCCATGTAGGGCAAGAGAGCCTATGAATATGTCTTCATGTTACACCTGATAAAGGACAGAATATCAGTCTTAGATATTTACATTAAGCTGACTGGGCATGAAATGCCAGAAGTACAAAAAGGTCAAGTCCAGAGGATGTTTTTAAAAGCAAGGGAAACAATCATACCTGATATTTGCCCCATTCAAACTGTTTGTAATATCTCAGCTCATCTGAGGTCAGAAAGTAGAGCCAATTAAGTTTTAAAACTGTGGCCACTCCCACATGATAGAAGTCTTTTGGTTGTGGAAGAGATAAAAAAGAAACAACAGATTTTAGACCTTTTACAGTTTGCCTAAAATGGAGACTTTGGGAAGGAACAGAAGAGCTAATTCAGTCACTAATATAACAATTTAAACAAAATAAAAAATCCTAAGGAGTTACTACATTTATGATATATCAAGAGACTTATATGTAAGTCTTTGTATGTTATTTCCTGTGGTAAATATCTTGTGTATAGTAAAAACCCACATATGTCCTTACTTATGTCTGGAGGTAAGAAAACAAGGGCTAGAAACCACTTTGACCTCTGACTCTGTCTCCCAGGTTCTCCCGGGGCCTTATGAAATGAATAGCATAGTTCAAGGAATACACAGCTGTACTAAGCATTATGCCTCTTTTGATTTGAATGAATTTCTCTTCTCCTGTGTTAAATACTCTTATGAGTTTCTTCTGGTCTTTCTTGAGGCCTTTCTACTATAAATGACAAACACACTGTTACTTAGCCCCCTCTTCGCTTAGAAACATTTTCTTTCTTCACTCTAACTGCAGATATTCCTTGTTCAACAATCTACCTGGTTAACGACTGTTCAGACTTACAACCGAGGTGCCCTATTTGGATTTAAAACCTGCTGCTCAGACTTATGACCTGTCTTTTGGTTTTTGTATAGTTCTGAACGTCTTGCTTACAGAGCCTCGATGTCTTTGTTTCTGTACAGTATCCCTTGCTAATACAGCACTGTAATTTTTGCTGATGGTACTGTACAGTACCGTAGTTTTGTATTCTGTTACACATTACAGTACTACGTGTAAGAGTTATGCAAAAAAAAAGTAAAGTCATCAGGTTGGAGTTTTCATTGACTGTTTCTTTGTTCTGAATATTGTAATGTACAAACTACATACAATTCCTCATTTAGCAACCATTTCATTGAATGACCTAGTCACAGGAACAGACCTTGGTTGTTCAACGAGGAGCGTCTGTATTCACTGTCTTCCCTTCATGGTGGAATATCAGGCACACGGAAGCTGTGGATTTGCATACCCCCTTTCCCGACAGATGTTACAGCCCTCACTCCCCACTGTGACTATATGTGCAGATGAGGGATTGGGAAGTAATCAGGAATAGGTGAGCTCAATGGGGCAGGGACCTCGGGATAGGATCAATGACTCCCTAACAAGAGACACCAGAGAGTTTGACTTCTCCTTCTCCAAGGATATGAGAATACAAGATAAAGGCAGCAGTCTACAAGTCATGTTTCCTGGGAAATAAAAAGGATGCACATTGACCATTTGGTTTTATACAGCTAACGTAGATGGTCTCCCAAATTTTAGCAAAAATATTCCACAAAAAAGAAAAGTACTGGCAAATCTTTCTCATGGTCATAAATGTAAAAGCCTTCAACATAACTATTTAATAAAATCCATCATTTTTAAAAGCACAATGCATCATGACAAAATTGGCTTAAGCTAGGATTATAAATTTGCTCACATTTGAAACTAATAATATTTAGAATAAATGGGAAGATTATATGATCATGTCAATAGATGGAGAAAATATTTATCACTTATTTGTTAGAACTCTTAGCAACCTAAGAATACAAGAGACTTCATCCATGAACTTTACCCTACAAACCCTATGTATACATCCTAGTATAGCAATATTACATAAAATAGGAAGTGAGAAAAGGCTACTGTGATCAATGATATTTGACATTGCCCTTGAAATGCTTGCAACTTTAGGAAGGCAAATTAAAGAAAATGAGCATGTGAAATCAGAGAAGAAACAAAACTGTTGAGTCTGTAAATATCTAGACATAATCTCAAATCTAGAAAATTCAAGAGGACTCACAACTTTAATATTAGATACAAGGACAAGGTAAGTTTTAAGCAAAATCAATAAAGATTGCAAACTAATTTGGATCAACTGCAATTGTATCAAACACCTCCATAGTCAATAGTGTAATGACAGGTAGGTAGGATAGAAGAAATAATACATATAAAAGAGGCAAGGAAATCCTATCTAAAAACTGTACCTTTAAGAAGGATGCAACTTCCCAGACCCAGTCGAAGTTACCCAAGGTGGTCCATATCAGCATTCCTTTGCTTAAATTTAGGCTCCTTTCCTTCCAGACCCATCACGCAAAAAAATTTCGCATGAATACTGTAAGGCCATAAATTGGCTTAATCGAGAAAGTAAAGAGCAGGAGCACGATCCTAAATTAAAGAGACAGGTAGAGCGAATTCAGAGACTGCTTAAATTATTCATCTAAAAAGGAAAGGAAAAAAACAAAAAACTAAGTTCCTACCTGTAATATGGGCCAGTACCTTTCAGGGCAGGAGGAGGAAGTGTGCACATTTTACTGTGGTTTCCAGTCCCTCAAATGCAGCATAAAAGTTCCCAGTTCCAGAAAATAATATGCCTCTTTCTCTTGTGGGGCCTCACTCTATCTCTTCGAGTGTATACCTTTACATTTCTGATAAAACCCTTCACGGGACTCTTAATGACAGGTCCTAAAAGTTCTTTTGAGTATTAAGACAGTGAAATTCAACTCACATAAAGCTAAAGTATATTTATATGTGTATAATTTTTAAAGAATCTCAAAAAACCAATCTGAAGCACACAAAAATAGAAAAATAACAGACTCGAACAATCACTTCACCTAGGAAATGAACTATAAACATATAAACATGCTCAAAGCCATTCACTCAAGAAAATTCAGCTCAAACTGCAATGAAATAGCATAACACAATAACCAGAAGGCCTAAAATTTAAAAAGAAAATAATGACAATAAACTGTTATCACAAATAGAACAAACAGAACAACATACACAGTTAGTGGAATTGTTCTGATCGATGAAAGTAAAACTTCTCCCATCTCTAGGAAGGACTGAGTGGTTGTGGATCAGGGCTGGTTTTCTAAAAAATTCCCCCAACTAGAACACTGAGGGCTGAGCAAGTATTTTACTGTGTACTTACACGTCCAGCAGAAATGAGGTCCAGTAACAAGGGGATACTTCTATCTGGATCCTGGAGAACTTCCTGTACATCGAAATGGGTTGACTCTTTCAAGTGGGGAAAGGGGATGGCTGCCTCTCTCCTGATTTTAGGAAGCAGAGAATATTTTTTTCTCATCTCTGCTATGAGGCATCAGGCTCCTCACATGTGACAATTGACCTGGCTCTCCTCACGTAAACTTAGAAATAAGTACTGGGCAAAGGAGTCCAAAATATTTATCTTCCATGAGTTATTTAATTAAAAAGCTATATTTCTGACCCAGAACATCTCATGTGCTCATTCAGGATACAATTAATAAAGAGGAATACAGTATGAAAAACCTACTGGCCACTATTGGAAATCTTTTTTTCTTGTAAGTGGTAAGTAGAAATAGAGTAAGTCCCCAACTTGTGAGCGAGTTCCATTCCAGGAGAACATTCATAAGTCAGATTTGTTCGAAAGTCCAACAAAGTGAGTCTTACACACCTTTGATGCAAATATACAATGTAAAGCATCAAAAAACCAAAGGGCAGGTCCATTTGTATCTGTGAAAGTTCTCAATTTGAATGTTCATAAATTAGGGACTTACTGTATTAAAATTCTGGTGAGATTATCAAAAGGAAGCATATATTTAAAATATAACTCAAGTATTTTAATAAGTTTTATCTTTATTGCTAGGGATAATAAATCAAACTGTACTCATATTTTGATGAGGAAACAATTATTCTGTCTTTCTCACCCCAACACTTCTTCTTTCCTTTATTCTTTCTTCCTCAAAACCTTAGTTTACTTTACCTCAAATTATAAAGTTGGCTTTTTATATGAATAAGTGAGGAACAGTTGCAGTAAAAGGCTTTAGTTTTTACCATGTTCGTGTCCCGACTAGGTAAGATTAAGTTATTCCTGAAAGAAATTTTAAAAGCAATTGGAACTGCACACATTTCTGTGCTAAGGGCAAAAACAAGCACTTGATTAAACACTTAAGCAAGATGGTTCCATTTTGACATTTTATTTCTCTACATACTGCACCATTTTTTGTAAGATTGCCAAATGATCTTATTTTCTAACAAACTTACATGATTATTGTGAACATTAATGAAAATTAGGCTCTAAAAACATTTTACTAAGCACAAAATATTTTCTAGTAAATGGTGGCAGTGTTAGTTTGTAGGGTAAGATTCCAGAATCGAAATTTTTGTAGAATTCAAGATTGAAGAACCAAAAAAAATTGTATTTCTTAGAATTTTTTCTGGGCTGAAATTATATCTTTGCCTAAATCGTACAAATTTAATTGAGACTTTTTTCCTACGGGTATTTTTTAGAGGGCACCTCAAACAGGAACAGCCCCGTTTCGCAAATGTCTGTCTTTCATTTTCTGTGTCTCCTGTTTCAGAAAAATTTTGGAACAAGGTAACTAACCACAGTTCATGAGTCTTCAGCTTTATTTACATTGTAGTAGTCATATCCTAGATATTAATTAAAAACGTATACTGAGCAAAAAGAGGGCTGTTTGTATTTAAACTCTCTCCAAAGAGCAACTATATTCCTGGATGTATTTTCCTAACTCTCACAGACAGACATCCTGTTCCCTGACCATGTATGTATTAAATGTTTCCTTTAGAGATTCTGAACATAAGATATTCTGAGCTTAAAGAATTCAAACATAGTAACACTTAAGTGTGAAGTGCTGAATTGAAAATAAGATGATACAAATAAATGTAGACCCGTCATCTCCAACTACTAGAATCCTTTTCCCTCTCTGCTCAAACGGGGGAGCTGCACATATGCACTCCCGGAAGATGTTTTCAACAATTCTCTGCAGAAATTGGTCTAAGAGAAAGGACTGACTCTTATTGTCACTGAGTCATGTAAAAATATGTGTATCCTTCATTTGCATTCCGTGTAGGGAAGGCCAACAATTGGTTCAGGCTGACCATTTCTCTTGGTGCCTCGTCCTAAAATATAAGTGGACAGTCACAGACATATATTTGAACAAGGTCTTCAGTTTGGGGAGGGAGCATTAAATCAAATAACGAAGAAAAGGGAGTAGGCTTGTAACCTGGATGGAATATAAAGGGAAGGAGAGAAGAAAGTCTGCTGCCTCCTGCCCACTATGCCATGGACTGTTTCTCCTCTACGATGTCCCTCTGCCATGCCACCCTGCCTGGGAGCCATCCACCTATGGAATGCGAACTCTACAAACTGTGAGCTAAAATAAATCTTTCCTCATTTAACTTTGGGTGTCAGATATTTGATCCCAGTTGTAAGAAAGTAATTAGGGCACAAGTGATTAACACCTCTTAAATGTCTATGTAGTTATCTATTTACTTAATCCAATGGAAAAGTCCATTTTATAACTCCAAAGCTTTTTGATTGGCAGTAGTGCTAAAAATATATTTCTGTTTTAAAAACTGATAGTTTCAAAATCCTTGATGTGAATAATCTGTCTCTAAGCAGAAGAACATGGGGAAAAACTTGCAATAAAGGAAACATTATTCATGAATGTTTCTAATTCACAACTTTAACTCCATCTGCTTGCAATAATATTCAGTATCTTATAGAAAATAGTAATCCCACATGATGTTTGACCTTTGTTGCTCTTGTGGAAAAATAGTATACATTTCATCTGTCTTGTGGAGTTATTATATGATTCAGCAAAAATTCTGTCTCACAAAATGTAACATGAATCATCTATTCCTTACCATATTATAATATTTGTTGCTTCAACAGTTTATCTTAGACTTACTATATCCTTTAAGGTTCTGTATGGAAACTGGATCATACAATTATGGAAGTTGAAAAGTTCCAGGGTATGGTGTCGGTAAGCTAGAAATACAAGTAAGCCCATAGTGCAATTCTTTTTTTTTTTTCCTTTTTTTTTCATTATTTTTTTAAATTTTATTTTACATGTTTTCAGAAAAGGAAAATTTCTAGTTATTCCTCAGAGGTAGGATCAATATCTTGAATATATAAAGAAGTGAAAAAAATTAGATCCCCTAAAATAAACGTGTAATCCATTTTGAGTCTACAGACCTAACAACCAAGGGAACCTGTGGTTTAACTCCCAATCTAAGGCTGAAAGCCTGAAAACTGGGAGGGAACATATACTGGTGTTTTAAGTCCAGAAACGATGATGTCCAAAAAACAGAAGATGCATGTCCCAACCAAGGTGGGGTGGGGTTATTTCATCTTTTCTTCCTTTCTACTTTTTCTTCTGCTTGGACCCTCAATCCACTGCAAGATACCCACTTACATTAGTAGTGTAGATCTTATTTATCTAGCCTATTGACTAAAATTCTAGTCTCTTCCAGAAACACCCTCACAGACACATTTGGAATACTTTACTATTTGAAGATCCCGTACCGCAATCAGTTTGACATGCAAAATTGGCCCTCATAATTAACACATCTGTTATCTTCATCAAATTCTTAGGTCTCAAATGATTTTCTTTTTACATTCATATTGTCATGGTTACTGTCTTCCCAATCAGCTCTACCAAACATCTGGGATCAAACTACTAGACATGTTTTCTTCAGAATCTCCTGTATATTTTAATATTGACTCAGTATTTTGTCTTCTTTTCCTATTCAGTGCATTAATTTTTCTCCATTTACATACATTTTAAACAAAAATCATTGCCAGCTGTTATTTTCCAAGTCCTTTCTTATGTAGTCGTCTGTGCATTAAATTTAGAATTTTTTTTTCTAGAATGCTAAAGTATTTATGTCACCCTCCAGGAGAAAATTCTTTAAAGGTTTCCTTTTGTCTCTGGATAAAAATAATAATTCTCTAGCATATAATAGCAAACTCACAAACACAAATTTCTGGCTGATTCTCTAGCCTTTTATTTTTATGTCAAAAATATAATGAACTCTACTAGCTCCTTACTTACATCTGATACTTTCATACTATTCCCAGAGTTCCATGAAAATTGGATGGCTCTTTACAACAGACTTGGATTTGGGTAACAATGCAGTGGCTCGGCTTAGGTCTCCAATACTGAAACCTAATCACAGAGACTAATAATCATTTTGTTTCTCATACTTTTTAAAAATTTCATCTGGATGATGAGTTCCTACAAGAATCTCAAATGCTAACTCATAGCCATCATTACATCCCATGGTTCTACAATTAATTTTGCAAAAAAAGAAGAAAGAGAGACCAATCCAAATCAAATTACAGTTAATATTTTCCAGAGAACCTTCTATCAGCAGTTTTGGCAATGATGCAAACTTGAATCACCATCTTGATTTACTCTGTCCCTGTGCAATATGGAGGAGACTGAAGAAAGAGAAGGTAGTAAAAGGAAAATAAATGGCCCTTGGGAAGAATTAGCAACTATGTTGTAGTGTCCCTTACTGAACAGAGACCAAGAAAAATTAGATGAGGTCCGTTTGTGAGTCTGATGGAACAAGACTGTGTTGTACCCTTGTCTTATTAAAGACAAAGAAAACACTCTGCCACAATAAAATAAAATAGCTAAAATGAATGACTGCTATTTGCAAATCTTGCTCCAAGTGCTTGCTCGCATCTCCTAGATATGAACTGTTATGAGTTCCAGGTGCTGAATTGCTCTCACTTTCTTTCTTTCTTTCTTTCTTTCTTTCTTTCTTTCTTTCTTTCTTTCTTTCTTTCTTTTTATTTGTGGTGCCGGGGATCTAACCACTCAACACTCTAACCACTAAGCTAAATCCCCAGCCCTGCTCTCACTTTCTAATAGCACTGAATCCCGAACTCTCTTTCCAATGACCTAGTGAACACTTTCTAATTCCTTCTCACTCAGATGCTCTTTCAACTGCATCTTCCCACCTCACAGATCAGTATGCTTTAACTCTGCCTAGGATACTTGTGGCACCCTTTGCATGGTGAACTTCAAGAACATTTCATTCTTTCTGTCCTTTAGTTCCACACCCAATCGGTCACTGAGTCTTTAATTTTCTTTTCTTAAGAAATCTCAGATATCCTTAGGTTTTCATGTATATCATAACTATCTGGTGTATTTTAAGCCCATTTATTTTCCAAATTATTAATCTCTAATAAGATTTCCCTAAACTCACAGCCTGACTCCTTTGCCATACAGTCAATTTCATGTCCACTTGACTACATTAAGCGATTTGGGAAAGCAATTTAAAAACAAAGCCTAAAAACCAGGATGGGGGGGTGGGTGAAGGTTTGTAATCCCAACGCTCTGGGGGGCTGTTAAGGGGGCTGTAAATTCAAGCCCAACCTGGGCAATTTAGCAACTTTGTGAGAACCTGTCTCAAAAATGGAAGGAAGGAAGAAAGGAAGGAAGGAAGGAAGGAAGGAAGGAAGGAAGGAAAAGAAAGAAAGAAAGAAAGAAAGAAAGAAAGAAAGAAAGAAAGAAAGAAAGAAAGAAAAGAAGGAAGGAAGGAAGGAAGGAAGGAGGGAAGGAAGGAAGGAAGGAAGAAAGAAAGAAAGAAGAAAGAGAGCAAGCAAGGAATAAGGAATGCAAATCATCCTGAAAGCCTTGAGCTCAATACTGCAAAAGCCTAGTACTGCAAAATAAAAACAGAAAAGAAAATAAAAAGCCTCTAAGTTACTAGCAAGCAATCCAGTTATGAATCAGAGAAGATAAGCGCATTGAATCCAGGCTTCTGGTACAAAAGCAGATGAGCGAAAATACAAGTAACATAGAATGCTGAAGATGCTCACACGAGTGTGTGTGAAGTGCTGCACGATGGAATCTAAATTCCATAAGGAATGACACAGAACAATGAGGGACTGGTGAGCAGGGGCAGAAGCATTGTTTTTGGTGACACAAAAATGACCCAATTATAAGGTTCATTAACTTTTATAAATTCAGTAAATAGCTCCATTATTAGGAGTCTATGAAAAAAGTAACATGAAGGTACAGTCCAAAGAAGTTCAGAGAGTTAATAAATGTAGCTGAGTCACTGTGTAGATAGGTCTCTTACATTAATGTTATACTTTGCCACAGTGAAACCTTTACTTAGATTAGAGGGAAAAAAAAAATCTATAAAAGCTACTTATCAGGAAGGAGAAAGTGTAGAAAATAGGAAGCAAGTAGATACTATCCACCAAAAAAAAAAAAAACAAGAAAGATATAAACAAACAAATAAAAAGTGAAGAGCCTGTATACGAGAGGAATATGAAGAATATGAAATCCGTGGTGAGATGTAGGGGATGTTTACACAGCTGACGAATTATGGTATATTAAGACAGAGAGGAAGGTCTACGTGAGATTATTTCTGAGAAAATATTGTTCTCATAGGACATCCAGGGTTGCTCTAGGAAAAGGATGAAAGTTGTGTTGTGAAGAATTAATTTATAGAAGTTTTGCTTTATAGAAAACACAAGAAAAGGAGTGTCAACAATCAAATGAAGAAAAGGGTGATGTAGGGGGAAATACGGTTATATGCGAAATTCTGTGAGAATATTGACTGGAATTGGCTGGAAGAATTTCTGTGTTGGAGAGAGTGATACTCATGAGGAGGACCTTATTCAGAGCTTCACGTAGCTCAATGACATACCCGTGTTGAGGACGTCGGGTGGGGCTAAAGTGTGTTCCACTACAGTCCTGCTGAGCAATGTTGTGGAGATCATGAAAGGGTTAGAATGGTAGTACAAACTGATAAAGAGATACCTTGGTCCTAAAGAGATCATTTTTCTAGATGTTGGTCAGATGAAATACCCTAGTTCCAAGGAAACTCACTGTCCAGAAAATCATATACTTTAATTCACAGTTGATAAACTCATGATAAAAACAATTGGCTTGGGGCTGGGGATTTAGCTCAGTGATTAGAGTGCTTGCCTTGCAAGCACAGCGGCCTGAGTTCGATCCCTGGCACCACAAAAAAAAAAAAAAAAAAAAAATTTAAAAAAAACAATTGGCTGCACTCCGGGTTCTTTCCATCTCTGCTCCCCTTTATATTGTTGCTGAACAGAACTCTCTCTGAGTTGATAGTATCACTACGGAGATGGTCCAAAAACGAGCTGAAAACTTTACAGGCACATAGTGCAGCTTATTGATAAGTGAGTATTAAGCATGATCTACTAATTCATTCACAAATGGGCCTACAATTAAAATACTGTAAAAAGAAATTCACGAAAACTAAGAGGAAAAAAATCTTGTTTCTGGGCTTAAACAAAAGATATTATTTAAAACTATTTTTAAATTGTAATGAATTAAGAAAAGTTAAATCTTTGGACAACTAAGCATATTGTCTTTAAATCAGTAGTTGTATAATATTAGTGTTACCTAAGGAATTATTAGCTTAATATGTACATATACATTTCATAAATTTATTTGAATCATCTAATTGCTTTGTTTTAACATAAGTGCCTTCAATGCTAAATATATATATTTTCCTTTGCTTGCACAACTTCTAATATATGAAAATTTATAGATGAACTGGTCTAATTGTAAAATATTTTTAGATAATTTACCATAATAAATGCAAGGTCTTAGAGAATTTCCCTCTATGTTCCTATAAAGTTTTTGTCTTTGAACTTCAAATAACTGCCTATTGATAAATTAAGAGATTGTAATGAAGATTAAAATATGTATACCTTTGAAAAGAAAAACTCATGGAGTTAACATTTTCTTTTTTTTTTTTTTTTTGGTAAACTGTAACTTTTTTTATTTTTATTTTTAACCAAGAACATGTATTGGTCCAATGTACATATAATGATCAAATTCATCTCATTTATTTTGTACCTGTACATGATGCATCTTGGTTTCCCCCCGTTCCCCACCCCTCCCCTCTGTTCCCTCCATCCCTATTTACAGCAGGTTTATTCACATTTCTCCATGAATTCCCTTTGCCCTTTCTTTCCTTTTTTGCCTTCCTGCTTTTCCCCCTTCTCTCTTTCTAGTTTTCCTCTCCTTTGTATATTATCTTCCTATTATATCTATTACACCTCTTTGTCCTATTTACAGTTATGGTTTCTCATATCAGAGAAACAATTCGATGTGTACTCATGAGTGTCTGATTTATTTCACTTAATAGTATGTTCTCAAGGAATATCCATTTACATACAAATAACTCTAGTTTACCTTTTTTATGGCGGTGTAGTACTCCATTGTGTAGAAAAACCACATCTTTTTAGCCATTCATTGGTTGTTGGGCATTTAGGTTGTTTCCAAGATTTAGCTATTACAAATTGTGTTGCTATAAACATGGTTGTGCATATATCCCTATGATATGACAATTCCAATTCTTCTGGGAAGATCCCTAGTAGGGGAATAGCTGAATTAAATGGAACCTCTAGTTCTAGTTTTTTGAGGAATCTCCATATTGATTTCCATGGTGGCTGGACCAGTCTACATTCCCACCAACAATGGAAGAGGGTTCCCTTTTCCCCATAGCCCCGCCAGCATTTGTTATTGGTTGATTTTTTCATAAACGTGGTTATTTCTGGAGTGAGATGGAATCTTAACGTTGTTTTGATTTGCATCTCTCGAATGACTAGTGATGTTGAACACTTTTTCATATATTTGTTTGCAAAATAGACCACATACTAGCCCATAAAGGATACTTAAGTAAATGTAAGGGAATTGAAATTATCCCATGCGTACTATCGGACCATAGTGCAATGAAACTAGAATTCGGTGGCAACAGAAACCAAAAAACCACATAAACACATGGAAACTAAGTAAGAGCCTTCTGAATAACAGCTGGATCACAGAATAAATTAAAGAAGAAATTAAGCAATTTATACAGTTAAATGAGAATGACAATACAACATACCGGAACCTTTGGGATACAATGAAAGCAGTGCTACGGGGAAGTTTATCGCATTGAATTGCCACATCAAGAAGACAGAAAGTGCTCAAATAAACAACTTAATGTTGAACCTCAAACAACTAAAAAAGAAGAACAAATCAAACCCAAAGCTCTTACAAGAGAGGAAATTATTAAGATCAGAGCTGAAATCAATGCAATTGAGACCAAGAAAACAATACAAAGAATCAATGAATCAAAGAGTTGGTTCTTTGAAAGACTAAACAAAATAGACAAACCCCTAGCCAACCTTATCAAAAAAAGGAAAGAAAAGACCCAAATTCATGCAATAAAAAATGAAAAGGGTGAAGTCACAACTGACCCATCACAAATTCAAAGGATCATCAACACCTACTTCAAGAACCTATACTCAAACAAGAAAGAAAACACAGAAGAAATGGACAGATTCTTAGAAACATATGAACTACCAAAAATAAACCAAGAAGAGATAGAAACACTTAATAAACCAATATCAGCCATCGAAATTGAAGAAGTAATTAACATTTTCATTAAACGCGGAATTACATTATTTCTAAGGAGAATTTACTAAGTTTGGTATAAGCTTTTTTAGAAAAAGAATTGATGTCATG
>PVJO010028318.1:0-18329 GCA_004026905.1 Hystrix cristata
ATCTCAGTCTCACATCCTTGATCCCAGCAGAACCATGCCAAACCGATCAATGGATCAATTTAGTAATCACACACTCTAGATCCAGCTATCTCTTACCACATGAGGCTTTGGGGGGACATCTAGACACAAACCATAACAGAGGGGGAGGGAGCTGATGTAGCGGATCAGAAATGGCTCAGGAGAGGGGTTTGGACCAACTGAAATGCTCCCATGAGAGAAACAGAAGAGTGGGAACTTAGCCTCACTCAAGCCAGGACACAAGGAAGAAAAACTTCTAGCCCAAGAGGCCCCTTTTAAAAGACATCTGTGACTACATCCAACTCTAGAGACCATAGTCGCAACCAAGCTTCCAACTCTGACTGAACCAGCTTCCGCAGATCTTTATCCAGAGCAGTGGTTCAGGGGTCTGTCTCACCGAGATCTCGCTGGCCAATCAGGCAGGTGAGAAGACAAAGTCTTCAGTGGTGCCCACTTGAAGTCTTGCGTGAGAAGTCCAGGGTCCAGTGATTAATCTGATTCCAGCAAAGTCACAGCCACATAGCTGGTAAAGAATAAAATTGCTCACTCATTCATTAAAGATGTTAAGAAAGACTCTATTCAAGGGGATACTATCATGGTAGACATAGGGACCATTGTAATGGAGCCTGCACTCGGGGAACACTGAGTTCAACTCCAAACACAACATGAAGAAGTGGAAACTTACAGACAAGGAGCAGGGTGTGAGTCAATGGGAGGAAAATTATTAAAGGAAAACATTTTGGGAGTAGAGACTCCAGGCTAAACCAACACAGGGGAATTTTTGCTGGAGGCAGGCCACAGTGATCAGATATCACCCAGGGAATGGTGGAAAATGAAGAACTCGATTAAATATTGTGGGTAGAGTCTGGCTAAACTGCCATACCAAGATTCTCGCTCAAATTAGACAATGCAGAGATGAACATAGAAGCCTGAAAGTCAGGGCCTAATTGCAGAGAGAGTTCAGAAGAGTCTGATGAGAATGTGGTCGTGCGGAGGATCCGTGCCACCTTCCACTCTCGCCTGTGAGCTGCTGCACGTGGTGCCTGGTTTCCCAGCTGCTCTGCCGCCACTTCCTGGGGGGCCTGGAGGAGTAAACTCCATGCTCAGCTGTTCTCTGCCCCACTACTCTTCAAATTCTATCCCCACTCTTGTAAAGAAAAAAAAAAGTGAAGCAGGATGAGCAAAGGGAAAAAAACCATTGCTTGTTAAAAACACTAAATTTCAGTCTACTTCCTCTTGCAAAAGTGGAGAAAGTTGTCGAGCTACATAATCAGAATTGCAATTCAACAGATTCCATGTCAGCATATGACAGTATCCTAAAGTCAATTTTAATTCTCATTAAAATTGGGACTGTATCTAAAATATTCTATATGCAGTTTCATTGCCTGCTTAGTTTATTTTTTAATTGAGATGCATAAATAACTCCCTTTACTCCCATTTTATGAATTAATAAAGATAGTTTTTCATTTGCTGTAATGTCCCAGAGACTAAGTATTAAATGTGTGAGAGCTGATACCTATGAACCTGACAGGAGAAAGCTGAACTTTTTAAAAAGTGAGGACAAAAGAAGATTGCCATAAGACACGAGTCCCAGAAATCTTCAATCTGCAGATAGGTGAGTTAATGATCAATTTTGATCTCAGCTAGAACCTTCTAGTACTTGCGACTCATTATGAGGCAATTACCAGTAATAAGAAGTTTCACCAGAAACACAACTACTTTTCAAGACTATTCCAAATTGTAACAGCAATAGTTACCTATCAGGAAATTACTAATAGATGAGTGGCAACAGGACTATATTAACAAGCCGAGTTTAAAGACAAGAGAATTTTATAAAGTTCTTTCTTTGTTACATTCTGAGAAAAAAAAATCAATATACTGTGCAGAGAGAGACAAATGGATCAAGAGCAGTGATTATGGTGCATGTTGTTCTGACTCACATGATATTAACCCGTAGATTTATTAGTGTGGCTTGAAATACCATCCACTCCCCTTGCAGGAAATAGTTTAATTGTGAGCTAAAAGTACGGGAAACCACCTCCACGTATTAGGTTTTCTCTCCAATACTATACTGCCCTCTTATGGAAAAAGACACAGGCCCTCTTCCTTTGATCCTAATTTTTTTTAATTTGTTTCAATCTTATAATCAGGAATTTCAAGAAAATAGAAGCGTTTTTGAAAGTTACAAGAAAAAAAAAAAGCCACATACCAAATGTCATCCCTGAAATCCACCTTACCCACGAACCTAGTAGAGAATGCCATTTACTTTTATAAAACACATGCGATCCCCAGCGCTCTGAACTCTGCCAAGACTATTACTACTATTGAGTAAGTCTGCATAACTAGGCAATCATCAACATAAAAAGTCTTTTTACTATGCTTCTAGTGCTTATATTGCAATGAGGAGGTTTGAAATATTATGCTATTCCTACCCGATCAATTTCAAAGCGTGTGAAGTAGAAAGGCCATCCGAGCAGACTTCCGAAACAGCAATATTTGGAGTTTGAAATATATAAGTTTGCAGGCAAGTAGTCAAGTATGTGCATTTTGTGCATTGCATGTGGATAGGAAATCATAAGGAAAATAGAGTGAGATGAAAGCGGTACAGGGCATATCTGTTTTAGTTCTTGTTGTATGATACATGCACTTATTATCATAAGCCATAAGATGCAATGAACACATCAATCACCTAAGCAGCTTAGATATTACCCACAATGTGCTGCTTATGCTATAAAATAAAATAAAGCTATTAATTTCTTTGCCCTGGTCAATGAGCCAAAACCATGAAAATGAATTGTCATTGTAAACACTTGCTAATATCACCCTTCTGATATTTATTAAAATATGTGAGGATGGCAAGTCCAAGCATGTGAACTCTTGATTTTTCCCCACATAGCAGTTGGCCTCAGTTGCTTCCCCTTCACTGAGTTTTTTTCATCTCATAAATTCTAACATGAGAAGTTTAACTCCAGAAGGAAAAAAAAAAACTGCCAAAGTCCAATACTGCTACTTATGATGTATATAAATCCGAGTCATTTCAGCGTCACTTGTTCACGTAAGATGAAGAACAAGTGCTATTGATTCCCACAAGTCTGACCTAGTGCTGTTCCCTTAGGGTTTGATGAATAGGCCTTTTCCTGCATTACAATGACTCTCTCCTCAATAGCCATGCATTCATCGCTGTGTTTTGAAAGTCTACCAAAGTTTATAGCTCTTTTACTAATACTGTGATGAATATTTGGTACAGCATAATAAAAGAGCGTGCAAATTATAATTTTACCTTCTGCTTTGCATAATTATAATTACCTCCCTTAGGAATACAGGGGAGCCTTTTGTCAATTTGCTATCCCTTGTTATCTTTAAATGAAGCAATAAACAGTTTTGAGATGAAGGACATTGAGTGAAGAGTTTTTAAATCACCAATGTGCAGAAGCTAAAAATAGCAACAGTAGCAGCAGCATTTGAAATGTAGAGAAAAATGGTTGGATATTTGGATATCTGTGACTAGAGCACATTTTAGAAAGTAAGTTTTCATAAAATTTAGTTTAGGAATAAATGTTCAACAGCAAGAGTTAAGAGCAGCTAGTAACCATTGAGCAACTTAATTAATGTACGTTATCATATTTAAACCTCAAAAACCCCATTAGAGCAAATATTGTTATTGTCCTATTTGTAGATAACAAAAACAAAATGAGCAAATTTGCTTCAAGAAAAACATGTTTTTACAAGAGGAACCAAGAGTAATTAACATACAGATTGTTCTCTTTTTCTGTTTCTATGGATTATCCCTTGGAATCTAGCTCTTAGAATCATATCGAAGAAGTAGTAGAAGCTAATATTTAAAGTACAAATGGTCCCTGATTTACAATGTTTCAACCTACCATTTCTTGACTTTACCGTGCTGTGAAAGTGACATGTATCCAGTAGAAACTTTATTATGAATTTTAAATTTGATCTTTTCCCAATATTATCTTGTGATGCTGGGCAGCAGCGGTGAGCTACTGCTCCCAGCCAGCTACATCATCACATGGGAAGAGTCTACTTTGCAGTGTATGTATTCCTCAGCGATGATGCTTGGTAGGTTAGGTATATGCAACGCATTTTCAACTTAGGATAGGCTTATAGGAATATAGTACCATTGTACATTGAGGCATACTCATGTCTGAGACACAAAAACATATGCCTGCAAAAATGAGTAATTCTCTGAGATACCAATCACCTCAAACATCTGAGGTACTCTCATCTCTGGAGAGAGCCTGAATAAGACAGGAAGAAAACTGCAGCCACCATACAACAAATGATCGGACTTCTTGGCAGTACATCCTATATAATTTATAAAGGAACTCCCAGAACTCATGGGAAAAAGTTGGGGGTAGGGTTCTCATGGAACAGATAGACATAAAGCCAAAAATGCAAACATTGTTCAGCTTCTTTTATTGTGATCTGTTCTATTTTCTATTGCTGAAAACAGTGCTTCAGCCAGAACCACCATCATCCTGCGATTTGAAAATATGACTCACAAAAAACAAAAAGAGAAAAGGCACCCATTATATGTTCTGTAAGTCTTCCAGAAAGCTAGAATTGTTCCTTTAGTCACATACCTGGGACTCTAGAACAAAAATACTGTGGGCATCAAAAACACGGGCACTGTTCAAAAGGAACCCCCCAGGTATGTTAACATTTCCAAACTAGAAAACCATACTACATGCGTATCCCCCAAATTCTGTCAGTGTAGATGTAAACAAATTAAGGGCAAGATTCTTGCCAAAGAATTAGCATATATATTGAGAATATTAAGCATTCGAAAAGGTAAGATAAAGTATGACGGAAAATGACAAGAAAGATAAAGACACCAAAACAAAAAGAAATCTGGATTCAACTGAGGGCAAGCCCGCTCTCCCCAAGGAAGCACAGCTCGGAGAGTGAGTCAGCCTGAGTCCCTGGAATTTGAGCCTTATGAATGGGTGGCACAATAGGTGTAAAACCATGAAAGACTTCTGTACTGTTTAAAAATTACTTCTTTTCAATAGACTCCGTGGGTTATATATTTGGGTATGACTGGGCTGGATGGTGAGGACATTGCTACAGCTTGAATAGAGCAGAGATGGGGGAGCAGCTACTGACTGGCTAGACACCTCGCTCTCTTCAAATAGTCTCAGTCCTCCCCACATGGCCCCATGAGGACTCACTTGGATTTTCTTATAGCGTGGCATCCTCAGAGGAGACATACTGTTTACACGACAGGTAAAGATCTCAAGAGCAAATATTACAGGAAGAAAAATGGAAACCATATCATGTTTTATAACCTGGCCTTAGAAGCTGGGAAGTGACACTGTTGTCACATTTGATTGGGACAAGTCAGTCCTCGGTCCATCCAGATTCAAGAGGAAAGCGTTTATATCCCCTCTTGATGCAAGAGTGACAAGGTTCTACAAAAGCCTGAGAGATGGGAGCTATTGCTACTTCCATCTTTGGAAAATACAGCTTATCACAGACTACTATTATCAAACTGATAGTAGGACAAAAATGTGTGAGTTATGATCAAAGGAACCAAGAGACGTATTCCTGTGATTATGTCAGTTCTCACTTTTTTCTTGATTTGCTTATCTTTTTTCTTCTACCATATTGTAAGTTGAAGCAGGACAGAGCTGATGATTTCCTTTTAGTATCTTCTATTGAGTTTCTATAGCTTCTTTGCTAGATTCCCTTCAATACCCTGAGTCTGGGAGCTCTCTCAACTCCAGGTTTTGTCTTTGTTCTCTTTATTTCCTACTCTAGACTGTCTCTTTAGAAATCTCATGCACATTTTCTCTTCCATAGCTTTAAATGTAATTTTATACTGCTGACACAAAAATCTATATTACTAGCACTAACCTTTCTCCTAAGCCCAAGATTTATATTTCACACTCAATACAGAACACCTGTAACTGAATGTTCCAGCAGTACTTAACACTCACTATATTCCCACAATAAGGTCCTTCTGCTGACTATTCTTTTTTATTGATGTCATTATTGCTGTAATAATCAGAAAGATATATGCCAAAATATTATGTAAGTCATCTCATCTACTCGGCTATCAAAATATCATTTAGTCAATTTACAAACCCTATCATTTCTGCCTCTATAACTATTCATTGATCTATCCTCCACTAGTCATTCCTGTAGTCACCAGAATAGATAATTTTTCCTTCTTTCTAATACATAAACACTTGTACTTTGCTTCCCAATGGCTTGCCACTATTAGGCTTTCCTCAGCTAATCCATTCTATAAACTGCAATTGATTTAAAAGTCCCAAAGCATTGCATTTATCCAGAGACGTGGATCCTCCACATTTGTTAGTACTCTATCTTGTCTCTAGAGTAGAATCTTTAGCTTGACCAGAGCTGATAGATCCAGCTTTATCTTTTACTTCTTCCTTCATACCATGTATGTCCAACACAAATAATAATTTTAAATTCCCTAAATTTATTGCAAATTCTCCAAACACTATACTTTCCCTTAAATCATTTCTTCTACATTTTATGCCACCAGCTGGACATGGTAGTTCATGCCTGCAATCCCAGTATTTGGGAGGCTGAGCCAGGAGTATCTATGGAGTATCTATGTAGCTACGTCGTAAATTCAAGGTCATCTGAGCTACTTAGTAAGACTAAGTCTCAAAAAAAAAAAAAAAACCCACAAATAATCCCACCACTAGCTCTACTTCCGATTAAACTGCCACCATCTGCATGACACCATCCCTAAAACAACAATGTGCCAAGAAGTAATACTTCGAACTGATTCATTCATTATTCATTCATTCATTCAAGAAATGTTAATGAGGAGACAATTCTGCAACAGGCCTAATTCTAGAACTAATAATAGGCCTAAAGTAAGAGGCCACTTTTCGATTTCCTGGTGCTAACGCTCTTGCTT
Organism: Hystrix cristata; assembly: GCA_004026905.1. Taxonomy (NCBI): domain Eukaryota; kingdom Metazoa; phylum Chordata; class Mammalia; order Rodentia; family Hystricidae; genus Hystrix; species Hystrix cristata. The sequence goes on from PVJO010028318.1 coordinate 6,935, forward strand.
GAAATGAGCAAGAAAAAGAGAGAAATCACAAGCTAGTAAATTACTAAACAACACAAGTCTCAAAACTAAAGACTATTATGAAGAAAATAGGCTAAGGTGAGAGTAACTAATGTTAACTGGAGACTGCTTTAAATACAGGAATGGTCCGTCAGCGAAGATAATATTTGTGCTGAAGTAACATTTTTACCAAGACAAGAGGGAGACAACCACTCTAAGATCATGGCACAAATGATTCCAGGCGGAGAAAACAACAAATGCAGTAGCCCTTAGTTGCATTTACTGTTTACTATGTTTATATTTAATATGCTGGATCAAACAAAAGTGTAATTAGAGAGCAATGGATAGGAGGAGAGGATTATAAGATAAAGGTGTAGGCACACATTTTAGTTTGCTAGATTCATAACAAATAAACCCAAATAAGTGACTTAAACAACAGAAATAAATTTTATCCTCCCCCCTTTTTTTCTCTCACTCTTTCTATGTCCAATTCCGGAAGCCAGAAGTCCAAGATCAAGGTCTTGGCAAAGTTAATGTCTTCCAAGATCCTTCCTTAGCTTGAAGGGTGCCATCTTCTTCCTGCCTTTACATAATATTCCCCTGTGTGTGTCTGTGTCCTCGTTTCCTCTTCGTATACAGACATTACACTTATTGGATTAGAGTTCACCCCAAATACCTCATTTTAAATTCATTGCCTCTTTAAAGACCCCCATTTCCAAATACAATCACACTCTGAGATACTATGATTTAGAACTACAACCTATGAACTTGGAAAGAGAGAAATCACAGACAAGTAAGTTACTAAACAACACAACTCTCAAAACTGAAGGGCACAATTGAGCCTACTATCAACCTGTGGGAGACAGTAAGAATATGAATTGTATCTTAAGTAAAGGGAAGCTGTATGTCTGATTTACATGCTATAAGGACGATCTAGCTCCTGTGTAAGAAATGGATTTCATAGAAATGGATTTCAGAGAGATAAGCATCAAAACTTGAGCGAGGCACGGAAGCACGTGCCTATAATCCCAGCACTAGGGAGGCTGAGGCAGTGGGATCTCCATGAGCTCAAAGCCAGCCTCTGCTCCACTGTAAATTCAAGGCTAGCCTGAACTACACAGAAAGACCCTGTCTCAAAAAACTGAGGGGAAAAAAATTGCCACTTTGCTTATATGACAGGTAAGCTAGACAGCAGCCTGTTGCAGGAATTCAGATGAGAGTTGATACAGAATAATTTGCCTCACTCCTTACTTTTGCAATATGGATAGTTTCAACCTTTACTTGTCCAATATGGATAGTTTCAACCTTTACTTGTCCAATATGGATAGTTTCAACTCACTTTTGCAATATAGATGTTCTAATACTTACAATAGTTCAGTTTAGGATTTTTAAGCTTTATGAGGTACAACAGCCACACACAGTCAGTAGAAACCATACTTCATGTTGTAAATTTTGATCTTTCCCTGGATTAGTAACATGCTCTAGAATATTTTCATGTGGTGCTCCACAGTAGCTTCAAGCTGCAGTTGCCAGTCAGCCAGACAACCAACATTCTACAATGTCCTGGGTTGATGTATTAGTCTGTTTTTCTTACTGTAATGAAACACATGTGGTAGACTAACTTTATAAAGACAAGAAGTTTATGTAGCTCACAATTTAGGATGGTCTGAAGCATGGCACCAGCATTAGCTCAGCCCTGGTTAGAGTCCTCTTGGCAGTATCACATCATGGTGGGGGAACATGGATAAGGAAGAGATAACTTGAAGAGGGAAGCCATAGAGGTGGTAGTCCTATAATCCCTTCTGATGGCATGGTCCTGATTGATCTAAAGACATCCTCTAGGCCCCACATTTTAGTATTTCCACACTATCTCCCCTACTGGGGACCAACCTCCCAACACATGAACCTGAGGGAACAAACAACATCCAGACCATAGTATCTATTGGGCTATGATGTTTGGTACATTAAGTGCACTAATGCAACTTCTATTTATGATACTTTCATTCTACAATGTGTTTATCAGGACATGAGCCCACTGTAAGTCTGTACAATCACATAATGATGGTGAAAATATCAGAGATACAAACCAAGTAGTATTTCTTTTTAAAGTTTTCTCTAACAATCTTCAAAATGTACTACTTTGTCAAATGTATAAAACCTAATTTCAAGCTTATATAAACAACGGCTAATGTAGTATCCATATGACTTTACCCTTTCTCAGAATATCATGCTTCTACATGTTTAAAAGGAGAGAAGTTCAAGCTAAATGATACAAGAATTCCCTCTCAGTATTAAAATTGTACTTTTGAACCAGTTTTTTTTTTAAACAAGATAATTGTTGGAATGACAAACTCAAAATTATTTAAGACATAGTCTATGAATGTTTTAATCAGTTCCATCTCAAATCCAGAAGTTTTGGAGCAGACATTCAGGCATAACTTTGAATTAAAATGAGTACCTTTCACAAAGTCTGTGGCGATCATTATAAGCCATTGTTTCAGTCTCACAGAAAAGGGGCACTTTACAGCTTTTCAGTTTATCATTGTTCAACTACTGAATCTGAAATGGACCCATCAGACTCATTTTTCAACATATCAAAGCCTGTGCCTGTTTTTAGACTTATTTCTCATCCAGGCCTTTAAAATCATATTCACAATCACGGGCTTGACATTCACGACTAGTCACTCATCTTCTGAAACCTTCTCGCAAAGATAAATTGCAGCCTTCATCCCAACTGTACGTCTGTCCACTGATAGTGTCACGTTCCGAGCATGGCCGCCCATTTCCGAAGACAGAACTCACCCTTACTCTACTAGCTCTCTGGTCCTGATTTCATCAGCCGGCAGAATTGAAAATGTAGCTAATGCTGGCTAAAGTTGACGATTACTTGTCTTTAGTTTCACTGGATTAAAGAAATTCTATATCCTTATACCATAATAGCTACAAGCCAAAGAAAAGCAGAAGTTATCAATTCCCCTTTCACATATTCATCAGTCACTTCCCAAAGCCAGAGCACAGGAACACTAATCATATTGTCACATGGGTGGCTCTTGGAGTAGTGACTTATTTCCCAGACATATTCTACTTCTGTGAAAAGAAGATTTGACTGATTAGACAACCTCCTCAAGAAAAAGTGCTGCATGTCATTTATCCTTTCATTCCAAAACCCATTTATCTTGCTATTAGATATTATGATGGTTAATCTTGATTATCAGCTTGATTGGATTAAGAAATATCTAGAAAATTAGTGGAGCACACTTCTGAGTGTGTCTATCAGGGTGTTTTCAGAGATGATTGGCACTTGGAAAACTAAACTGAAAGAGGGAGATTTGATCTTATTGGCCTTATTGTGGGCAATAAGGTAGGAACACAGATGGAATAAAAGCAGAGAAAGAGCAAGCTTTCCAGTCTCTCTCTCTCTCTCTCTCTCTCTCTCTCTTTCTCTCTCTGACACAATGGAGCAGGTGACCATGGATTGACCTCTGATTCCATCAGCCAAAACCAGTCCTTACTCTTTCAAGTTGTTTTTCTCAGGTGTTTTTTTCACAGCTGTGTTAAACTGACTACCACAGATCTAGCAACAGTATAAAGCTCTTAGCTAACATAAGCTTTTGTCTGTTGTTGATTTCGTTGTTTTTTGCACTCTGGTTCCTCATTATTGCCTTGTGCCATTAACCATTATTAGGTTTCCTGGAGTGCTACAGACCAAAAAAATGTTCCTACTGTGTGCAAAACCTTAATTCTCAGTCAGAATTACTACTCTGCCTCCTCTTCCATTCTGGTCAATTGTATTAGCCTCCCTAGATGAACATCTTGGGCTCACAGCCAGTTCTGAGCATTCTACTGCTTGTCCGCTGAGCCCTAATCTCTGCTTGTAACTCTGCAACATTACAGACATCTCTCAGGATAAAGAAGGTGCCATCAAAATCAATGGGAGGGTAAGAAGGAGGAAAACCTTTAGTCAAAATTGTCCACAACACCCAACGATGTCCTCATTCTATACCCTTCAACTGCCTAAGCCCTCTTTTGCTGAAGATTCACCCTCATTCCTATAATGATGACATTCGAAAAGGAAAGAAACAGAAGAAAGAGAAACATTCCAACCCTGCCCACAGCACACATATACATAAGGATAAGACACTTTTACTCTGTTTATATTTTCAAATTTCTATTATTATAGATATTTTCAGTTTCAATCCTTCAATAGTAATCACGTGTGTCTTCACACCACTTTCCTCATATTGTTTTCTAATACATGTCCTCCATATCTACCACATTTCTCGCTGAGAAATTTGAAATGTGAACAGCAGCACAAGAATCTCCAAGCCTTTTAAAAGCATGTGTTTAGAAAACTCAAGAGCCATGAATAAAAAGCAACTGATTAATGTTAAAGAAAGTAAAAGATCTTTATTTAACTACTTGTTTTGCACAATGAAACAAAGGGATAATAATGTGATAAAAATACAGAAACTATCGTTTACCGAGTGTTAATCACATACCAAAAACTAAGATAAGTTTTTTTATCACATTGTCTTATTTAATCCTAAATCGATTCTGCAAAACAGGAATTCTTCATCCCCATTTTAAAACTGAAGAGAATAAGATTTAGGGAGACAAAGGAAACTGCCCAAATTCACATAACTAGGAAGAAGTAGAGATGAATAACTAAGTTCAGGTACCTTGTTTGTGAATTTCGTACCTCAAAGCAGCACTTATTAAATAATGAGGAACATATGTTAGTATTTTAGAAGTACCAAAAAAAAACTTTTCTAGTGCATTTTCTTGTCTCAGTTTCCCATCTGCCTGCCAGTATTGGTGCATGATTCTTAATAAGCCCCTCTGTGAAGAAGCTAAGATTAAATCCAGTTTCCTCTAGACAACAAAAAGCCTCCTAAATATAGGACATCACTGAGATAAGAAGAATAATCAGTAAGTTATTTCCTCAATATGAGCTTGATAAATATGTGAATGTGTGAACTGAATGAAACTGAGTGGGATTCTCTGGAACAGCTAATGAACATAATGAAAAACAGGCTTAGACTCAAAGAAAAATAATATCTTTCTCAAATCTACACTTCCTTGTACCACTCCTTTTCCTCTTCCCAAAATAGCCAGGCAAGACTTCTCCCACTCAAGTCAAGAAGAAGCAGCAGTGGACTGTCATCAACACTCTTGTCCCCTTCCCTGGGGAGGAGTGTCTCACCCCTTCACGCTCTGCAGCTGCCTCTCCACATGTGAACAGAGAGCCACTGAGGCCTGAAAAGATACTGAATCACCAGAGTCCACTGAAAAGTTGTAAATACTGGTGTAATCTGATCTCTTTTGCATTTTAGACAGACTGACATTGACTAAGGGCTGAGATTTGGAAATGAAAAAGGCTGAAGACAGAAAAGGCCATATCTGACTTAGTGTTCTCCGAAAATGAAGTCAGAGGTGGGTGCAGATAGTTTACTTAGGGACTGATCCCAGTGAATAAGAACGGGGGAACTGGAAGTAATGAGAAAAAGAAAACCAGTCTAGGTACACAGTATTGCTTGGATTACCACCATGCGCCACAGGGACTTCGTCCTACTGGATGTCTGCTGAAGTTTTGGGAAGTTTCTCTGGAGGGCAGTTGATTCCTTTGTACTTCCAAGTTTGCTCCCGAACCAGCACACATGGACTGGACTTCTGTGGGAATTACAAATAGCAGCCGCAGGGGAGTCCCAGGGTAGGAAACAAAAGATAAGTACTGTAGAAGAGATGAGGAGCTACCAGGCTGTGCCTACGTGCAGCTAGTTGCCTCAGCAATAAATGGAGAAAACAGTTGGGCAGACAGGACATAAAATGAAAATCTATAGATGATCATCATGACCTGCTGCTTGCACTGCATGGATCTGCTTGTGCTCCACAGTAAACTCAATCCATCACCGAGACTCCGAGCTGGTGTGCTCACAATTTCCATAACAGAGAGAAAGGTACAAATACATCTTAAAATTGATAAGAAGACTTAGTGGACCAGTGCTGGGTTGTTCAGTAGGGAACCAGTTTTTCATTCCAGATTTCTTACCTCTGGCCAATGTTCCAGCCTAGAATTGCTTTATTCTTGGCTACAGCAGCTGTAATCACCCATATGCAATTATCACTGCTCATGTCAGCATTAAGAACACCCCAGTGAATCCTCTTGTTGCTAAAGAAAGTTCTTTTGCTCTCATTGTGTAGCAGTCAACCATAGATTGTCCTGGCAATCAGGATCAACTTCTTTTGTCTGTATCTATAAAAAACAACTCAATTGATACTTATAAATTCAAGTTTAGTGGAATGCTTATTGCCATCCTAAAGTGATAATTGCAGCTTCGGGTTCAGTGAATCACCACACTCACCAATCATCCGAATTTCATGTGTAGCAGAGTTTAAAACTGTAGGGACACACACTCTGAAAGTGTGTAACTAGAAGTCATGATTGCAAAACCAAAACACTTAATCAATCATAGGAATTCATGTATAACTCTACAAGTGAGACAGCAGTGATTTGGGGTGTACAGAAGGGCACAAACACATTGATTCTGTCTAGCCTTTGATTCTGGACAGAGCATCATATATCAGTGGCACAACACAATGGAAGACTGCATTTCCAACACCACATGAGTTGTTTTTGATCTGACACATTAATTAAGCCCTCCACAGATCATTTCATCATTTTAGTGGGCCATTCTACGTGACACAATGTATCTTGGGTCTTTGATCTTACAGTGATACATCCATACCCATTTTTATGCCCTTCTTAGCACAAAGGGGATCTGAAGCAATTACGCAGGATTCCATATCAGTAAATCGGACATTTGTAACTCACTGGATGATGTTCCTTGCAGAGACAGCTCAGGCGAGGAAGATAACCCAGATATAAAATAAGCATAAATTCCAGCAAGAACAAAATGCTAACTTCTTCAAAGCTGAATGATCGACTTTAAAGAGAGGTGCCAGATAGAGGGACCAGTATGAGTCTTTGCTGTAGGCAGATTAGGATTTATTAACGGCACACCTTGGATTCGGTTGGACCTGATCGTTATTTCCATCACCACCGTCCTTATATGCAGAGGACCATCGCTCAAGTATTGGAATAGCTGGGGAAAGAGCCTGGCCAGTATTCACTGAGTAAGTGATATTAGCATCCTAACTATCTGGTTGCATAATATTTTATCATAGCAGACAGTAATGTGAGATATAAAGATTTGTGTGCTTCATATCTACCCACATGGCCTGTCCACTTACCTCTGCTAGAAGCTTCCTTGTCTTTGATTTTCTGATTTAATTATTTCAAGATCTCTGACAAGACAATCAAACTGTTTGCCATCCTGGCATCTATGATGCCTGCATTCCAGCCATTTATCCTTCCATACAAGGAAAAGTAACAAATGAACCACATGAGCTCAGTTCTCTGAGAGGATTTCCCTTCACTATGGTCCTTTAAATTTACTTTCGTCTGGCAACACAGACAGACAACAATACATTTTTGTTTCCAACCAACACATCTGTGAAGTAGCCTGGATCTTTTCTATTTCTATTAATTAATCATAGGAAACCATGCATAAGTCTACAAGTGAAATAGCAGTGATTTGGGGTGCACAGAAAGGCACAAGCAAACTAAGAGACACTGGAATGAATACAGTCCAAAGGCAGACACTATGTAATTCTTTGATCCTGTCCAGGAGGAACAGGGTCTGGCAGGACCCAGAATATACACACGATAAAAAGTGAGTGTGAAAACAAAATAGAAGCTACTTGTGACTCAATATCTGCCCCATATCCAGTGGATTTCAATACTGCAGGCCCTGGAAAGATATCAATCATGTAAACACAAGGAAAAATTTGGGGGCTGGTCTTATTTCTCTTTTTCAATGTGTTCTTTGGGGGTTTTAGTTTTTTACCTTTCTTTTGCTTTTTGGTTTTATTCTTTTTTTCTTATTTTTTCTGTTAATTTTACCTAATTCTATTACCTTTCTTTTATATTTTAATTGAATTATTTGTCTCACTTTTTTTCTCCTCCTTCTCACTTTCCTTTTTTTTTAATTTTTATTTTTACCAAGAACATGTATTGGTACATTGTATACATAATGATCATAATCAACATGGTTATTTCACTTTCCTTTTCAAATTTTACTTCTTCCATTTTTCCATTTCCCCATCCCTTCCATTTGTATTATTACTATTAAGCTTTATTAATTTTTAGATACTTAGTTGACTGTATGCTATTATTATTCCATTCTTTTCTATTGTTATTGGTGACATAGATGCTGCATTTACTAGACTTATTCCCTGTAAATATCCAGTTTGTTTTTGTGTTCATATTATTATTGCATATCTCTTTTCTATTCTTAAGGATGGTATAGTTGTGACTTTTTTGGTTCTTATGGTAAACCAATATCCAGTTTGTATTTGACTGTATTAATATTGTTGATTTCTTTGCTATTATCAGTTGTGGCATATTGTTGCTGCTAGTTGCTTTCCACTGTATGCCAATATCTGGTTTGTCTTTGTATCATTATCATTACTACAGTTTGTCTTCTCCTCTCAGTGTGGTGCTGGAAATCAAGCCCCAGAAGAATAGTTGAGCACTAAGAAGACCTTCAAATATGCTGAGTAGGTTGAAGAGAGCTATAAACACCAAAATATAACCAAACACAAGAACACATCACAGGGAGACAGAATGTAACTAAAGGAAACAACGAACAGATTGAAGAGACAACCTATAAAATGGGAAAAAAAATTCCAACTACTCCTTAGACAGAGGACTAATACCTAGAATATATAAAAATCTCAAAAAGGATAGGCCCCTTAAAACAAGAGACACAACCAAAAAATGGGCAATGGAAATGAATAGACTTTTCTGAGAAGAAGAAGTACAAAAGGCCAATAAGCACCTGAAGAAATACTCAGCATTTCGGGGGCCTTAGAGAAACACAAATAAAAATAACACTGGATGCCATCTTACTACAGAAAGAATGACTATCATCAAGAACTCAACAAGAAATTCTGGCGATGCTGTGGGCAAAAAGGAACACTTCTACATTGCTGGTGGGAATGTAAATTAGTACAACCACTACGAACATTAGTATAGAGATCCCTTGAATAACAAAAAATAGAAATTTCATTTGACCTGCCTATACTTCTCCTGGGTATCCTTCCAAAAGAGGTAAAGTCATTATATTAGTCTAATAAATGAATACCCATGTTTATAGCAGCACAATTTACAGCAGTTAAATATTGTAAATGGCCTATTCTTCAACAGATGAATGGATAAAGAAAATGTGGTATATCATAATAGAGTACTATTTAGTCATAAAAAGCTAAATTTGAGTCATTTAAAGGAAAATACAAGCACCTTGAGACAATAATGCTAATTGAAATAAGTCAGACATGAAAAGTTAAATATTGTATGATTTCTCTTATACAAGAAACCCAAAGATGAATAATTTAAAAATCAAAATAAAAGACAAAAAAGAGGAAACAGGGGTGTAGACGTTTTACAGATGAGAAGGGGATCCGGGGATGGAGAGCGAGGGGAGAGGAAAGAGAAGTTAAAAAGCATTAATATGTATGTGTATCAACTTCCCAAAATGAATGTATCACAAACATGTAATAATAAAAAAAGAAATTAAATGATTTAATGAATGAATGGATGAATATCAAGTGTGATTCTTTGCCTTAGGAGGTATGACCTTGCTCCCAAACCTTTTGCTACTACATGTGACTCATCATACAGTATCCTTATCTATTGTGACTACCTCTAGCGTGATTGGTTCCTTTGGGTTATAAATCTGAATTGATAGACAGCTTTCACCACAATCTGGACTTGCAGCAGAACCTTTCTTGCTGTGACCACGCTCAAGATTTGTGACATTCTGAGTTATCAAATAAAATAGTAGGAACTGGCATATGTGAATCTTACTAAATATACACAGTATTTTTGCTTCTTCCTCGCTGACCTTTAAATGATATTATCAATATAGAAAAGTAACATGATCTTTTGCAGAATGTTAATATTATAAAGCTGTCTGAGTATTATATTGTGAAAAACTTTGGGGGCAACAGAGTGAAGGTGTAGTGATATCCTTCCTATGTAAACACAAATTACCTCAGGCCCTCTTAATTATGAGCATTGTGAGAAATATATTCATAAGATGAACTACTGCATACAAAGTACAGGTCCATACTGACTTGTTACTGGCAAATAATTGTAGTACTTTAGGTGAGATTCAATAAGAAGCTGAACTAAGGTAGTGGTAGCAGGTATGATGAAAAGGAGACCATTTCAGTAGATATTTAGGAGGAAGCTGTCAGAGGCAAAATTAAAAGTGACTAATATGTCACTTCTTAAGCCTTTGCCCTTAGATTTCAAGATGCCCAATAACAAAATGACTCCTGGGTGAATATAAACTTGAGCCACTTTATACCTAGGCAATATTACTTCCATAAGATTTTAAATCCAAAATGCTAATTTCTGACTCTGAATATCATCTGTATTCTCACCCACCAAAGAAAAGGTCCAATTTAGGACCTTTAAATCTAGGCCAATTTAGACAATTCTGATATTTTCCTTTTCGCTGTTTTATAATAGAATGCTATTAGTGAAACAGTTCTGAAATTAATGGGTAGACAGCACTTTGAATGTAAAAAGAAATCAAATTAACTTCTGGCAGATAATGAAGTAGATGAAAGCTAACACTCTGGTGCTCCTAATTCATGAAGATATTTCATAGCTCGAGTGTTCAGATCTGAGTTATTTTAAATTTTGGTCTTATATAAATTGTTCCCTGCTTTACATTGTTGATGAGAATGTAAAATAGTGTAGCAATATTGAAAATAATTTGATAATTTCTTAATAAATCAAACATAAAATTACTATAGGACCTAGCAATTCCACTTCTAGACAAAAGAATTAAAAACAAGTTTTAAACAAAAGTTTCCACATGAATTTTCTCACACAGGGAGGAGGTACTCAAATTCCCATCACAGATGACTGGATAAATAAACTGTGATGCATCCGTACAATAGGAATGAAGTGTAACACTTGCTACAACTAAACAAACCTTGGAAACATTATGCCATGTAAAAAGACCCCTTATTATTTTGTTATTTATATCAGATATCCAGAATACACAAAAATATAAGGACAACAGTTAGATCTGTAGTCCCTGAGCACAGGAGAGGATGGGTTTATAGAATGGATTGTTTTAAAATGCACAGGGATTCTGTTTGTTGTAAGAAAAAATGTTCTAAATTGACTATGATAACTCTTGTATATATCCTCAAAATACTTAAAATCCACTGAATTGTATATTTTTGGGAGAATTTTATATGCGAATTAAACCTAAATAGAACAATTTTTAAATTTTAAAATCTTCCCTTTTTAAAAAAA
>PVJO010028319.1:0-18326 GCA_004026905.1 Hystrix cristata
GAAAATTCCAGGGGTTGGGGATTTAGCACAGTGGTTAGAGCGCATGCCTAGCAAGCACAAGACCCTGAGTTCGATCTTTGACCAAAAGAAAAAAAATTCCTTCTATAAAACAGAAACAGCTGGCCTTGCTATTGTAATTATCTGGCTGGGGAGATTATGTTCTGGGTTTGGGTGGTGAACCTTGTACATCATTTATTGTTTAGTGTTCCTGCTTCTACCGAAGGACCGTACAAATTTGCAGAATGTATTTTTTGTTCAATCTTGTTCTTTGTTAAAGTAAATAGAAACCAGCCAATGGAAAAATAGTCATAAAATGGCATAACAAGGGCTGGACAAATGTCTTCCCTCAATTCACTGTTCTTTGTTTTGACAAATCTGTGTCCATTGTTCTGGTTGGGGGCAGAATGTCCATATTCCTCCTCCTGCCTGGCGGACTTCCTTGGGTCCCTTCCACTTTCCAGATGTTACCCAGAGTCCCTTCTGCCCTGGAGGCCGCGTGTGGTTAACACCATTTGTCTATTCTAAGTGAATTCCTCTTTTCCACTGAGTTTAAGTTGAAAAATGAAGAAATGCAGATGGAGCCTCTCTGGTTTATTATCTCTCTTTGGAGCTAGACTTGTTGGACTAGATTGCTTCGGCCAGTTCAGTTTGTTGTAACTGTGTTATACAAGTCAAGCAGTATAATGACAACAGTCCCCAGAAGGAGTATGTGTAGGGTACTTTACACATAGTACAGTGACTCAGTAAGGAGCGGGCCTTACAGAGAGCTGGATTTGAAACTGCTCTGCCATTAGCCAGCAGTATGGCCACAATGTAGTTTATAGTTTCTTTGCATCTGTCTCTTCCTTTGTAAAATGGGGCAAGTGATGAAATTTTATGAACATTCAAAGTGTAACAAAAATAAAAGCCATAATAAAGTTGAGGACTGGGAACACAGGGCAGTGGCGCAGCCTGCTTAGCAAACTGAGGCCCTGGATTTGACCACAGTGCATGCTCTCCTCAAAACTTCATTTTTATTTCCTTCAGCCATTCAATAAGCAAACACACATGAACAGGTATTATTTCTATCTCCGAATTTCTTTTGGAGGCAAATTGGGCCACAAAAAGTAAATCTATGGTTTTTTGCTTGCCTTGCAAACACAAGGCCCTCAGTTTGATCCCCAGCACACACACAAAAAGTAAATCTATGGCTTTTTGGCTGGGGAGTGGGTGCTGGGGATCGAACTCAGGGCCTTGTGCATGCTAGGCAAGTGCTCTACCACTGAGCCAAATCCCCAACTCCTGGTTTAAAATGTTTAAAACAAGGCCTTGCTGTGTTCCTAAATTCCCCGGGCTGGCTTGAATGTATGATCTTCCTGCCTCAGGCTTCCAGAGTGCTGGATTACAGACATGTGCCCCGCTCATATGGTCGTCTCACTTTTTACTTAACTCTTTATTTTAGTGGATTTAAAGAAGTTCCATTTTAATGTCTTATACTTTTAAATTTTCTTTATTTATATCACTCTATCAGTTATAGAAAATGGATTTGGAGGAAAAGACTTCTTACCTCTGCCTTATCTTCTGTTATCAGAGAGTAGGTTTTGAGAAAGGGAGGCTTTGTAATTTGGACAAAAAAGAATGTGGCGTATTGAAAGATATTTCAAATAAATTCTTCAGATTAGATGTGTCAGAAAGGAAGGAGAAAGAAGTCAAAGGCAACTTCTGGTTTTTGTTTGGTTTATTTGGGTCTCACTCTGTAGCCCAGGCTGACCTCAAACTCTCTGGTCCTTCCTGGCTAAGTCTCTGAGTGCTGGGATTACAGGCAGGGCCGCCTTGTCCCGCCTACTCCTGGGTTCTAAACCAGAATGATTAAGAAGGACAGAGAGATTGACTTGGCTCAGGAGGAAGTGAAGGAACCCATGAATGGGTCTGTTGAGTTTATAGTTCTGTAGTCCCATGGGCAGGTGAGCAAATGGAAAATATCCCAAAGACATAAGGAGAGTGGGTTTGTGGAGCAAGCTAGAAGTTTAGGGAGGGACTCAGACTGAGCCTAAACAGGATACAATAAAAAGAACCACATCTCTGGAAAACACAATGGATGCAACTGCTCGAAGTCATAGAATCTGCCTCATTCTGCCTAAATGAATTTCTGTGGAGGATAATTCTGTTTTCAGGTGAGTGGACTGAAGGATTCCATTTGTGGCCAGGTTTGAGCAGGAAGCCTGCCCCAAATTAGTGGTTCTCTGAGGGGAGTCTGTTTTCCTGATGAGTTTTAAATGGATCCAGAAACACACTTCAGTGCTTTCGTTCTTTTTTATTTTTTGCAGTTCTGGGAATTGAACCCAGGGCCTCAAGGAAACCACGCTACCTCTGCATTACCTCTGGGTGGCAGAAGTAGGAGGATTGATAAGTTCAAGCCCACCTTGGGCAGTTTAGAGACTTAGGGGAGATCCTTTCTTTTTTGGGGGGGGGGTGCTGCAGAACTCAGGGCCTTGCGCTTGCTAAGGCAAGCACTCTACCACTTGAGCTAAATCCCCAATCCCGAGTTCCTTTCTTAAAATAAAAAAAAGAAATAAAAATGGCTGAAAAGTTGCCTTATTGCCTCTCTTAGAAGCTGTCACATTAAAATAGACACTGAAGTTTGTAAAGTCAAGAAGCTTCAAATCAGTTGCTAATGGATTTTTAAAATTATGGATGGTCTAAAATTTTCTAGAAAGCATGAAAATACTTTCTTTCCTCATAACTTCTTAGTTTTGCCAAGTATATCCTAGAATTCTGTGAATCACAAGGATATTGGACAGTTTGGCATTTTACAAATGGAGATGTGTATCGTCTAACTTTGCAAAAAATAAATGTTTCCTCTCTGAAAAAAAAATATGGCTGGGGATGTTCCTTAGTGCAAAGAGCCTAGGTTCAACCCTTACCACGGGGAGTATCAGAAAGAGATTTTTAAGGGAGATGAATGAGACCGAAGAACAGAGAATAGACTGGGACAAGTTTGCCTGCTCTCTGGGCGTGCTGTTTTAGAAGGGAAAGAGGGGAGGAAGCCCGGGTTGTGGGGCCAGGGAGACAAGTTCTGAGACTGTTTCTTTAGTTCCTACTACTTAGCATGTCAAACAGTCCACTCTGCTGTGTCTGCTGTGCTCTGTGTGCTAGATGGATGTGTACATATGTGTATGCCTGTGTATGGGGGAAGGGAGGGGCTGAAGGAGATTTTAAGGAATTGACTTACATTGTAGAGGACAATCTCTTTACTTAAAGTCCACTGATTATAGAAGTTAATCACATCTATAAAATCCCTTCAGAGCAACATCTAGATAAGTGTTTGGTTAAATAACTGTGCTGTAGACTAGCCAAACTGACACACAGGCCTAATCATCACATCTATTAAATGAGGTTATTAAAAACTAGTTATCAGGGCTGGGGATTTAGGTCAGCGGTTAGAGTGCTTGCCTTGCAAGCATAAGGCCCCGAGTTCGATCCCCAGCTCCAAAAAAAAAAAAAAACACAAACTAGTTATCAGGAATAAATGAGATCATTATTGGTCTTTAGTAGAGAACCTTCTGGAATTCTACTAGGAAGCTGAACTGTCAGGCAACAATGTAGTAGGCACCTACACGCCACTAGTTAGGAATCACAATTTTTGCTATAATCCATTGTTCATTAGCATCATCATCAATTTAATTTGTGTGTGTTGTTTAGTTCCATCTGCAGTTCATTCATCGATCCAGCCAACATTCTTATGGAAAAAGTGGACAACAAATAAGAAGCCAACATTAAGTATGTAGTATGTTGCACAATCTGTTGGCCCTGTTTAATCTGTAGTCCTGCATCCTCAGAATCAAACCAACCTCAAATTAAAAATATTCAGAGAAAGAAAATACGTTTGTAATGAACACATAAGGGCTTTTTTCTTGTCATTAAGCCCTACACAACACAGTAGAATGACGGATTTACACTATATTAGGTATTGTAAGTCACGTGCCAGGGTCAATGATGATGATTAGAAAAACTCACTTATTTGTTGCAAAGCACCAACACTGTGATTAAACCTGAATACTGAGGATTTAGTTTAGAAAAAACAACTTATACATTAACATCTTTTGTCTTAAAAACACACTAACATGCTTAGGCTCTATGCAAATACTTCATGCCATTTTGTGTAGAGCACCATCAGTGGATTTTGGTCCTGGAACAAATACCCTGTAGATGCAGGACAACTATATAATGATGAGCGTCAAGTGCTCACTTCGGCAGCACATATATATAATGATGGGTCGTCAAGAATTGAAAAAAACAAGGGAAGAAGTGGGATAGGAAGTATGTGGGAGAGTCGCAATTTTAGGAAGTTTAGAGCAGTGCTTCTCAAAGTATCTGTTGTAGAGACCAGCGGTGGTTCACTCCCCACCACCGAAAACTAAACCAAAACAAAAAACCCCCAACACCAAAAAACAAAAGCACTTTGTTTTTTGTTCTTGCATTTCCAGCCCATTAGTAAGTTTGTAAAATAAAAGTCTACAGATAAATGAAATCTTAATATCAAAGAGATCTCTAAATTGCTGTTGCGTGGGGGGTATGGTTGAGTGGTAGAATGCTTGCCTAGCACGTGCTGTGCCCTGGGTTGATCCCCACACCACAAAATGGACAAAAAATGTTTATTGTTAAATTCAACACACATAAAATTAGTCTCTCCGATTACTCTAGACTGTCTACACTGGTTCGGTAGGCACACCCTGCTGGCATGACAGGTCTGCCCTCTCTGACGCAGGCCGGTGAAAGGCAGCAGCTGTGTCCGAGTCGACCACTACCCAAGCCCAGCCAGCTCTCTCCTCCAGACCTTTAGAGTCCGTTTGCATCACTTTTCCTGAGCCGAGGTTTTGAACAGGGCCAGGGCATGAAGTGACTTAAAATAGAACAGACTCCAGGAGATGAGTTAGGAGGCCACTGTAATAATACAGGAGAGACCAAGACCAGATGGGAGCAGTGGAGGTGCTGAGAATGGTTAAGATTTTAGATTTTGTTTTCTTTTTTTGAGAGAGGGTCTTACTATGTAGTTGAGGCTGGTCCTGAACTCAATATGTGGGCCTCAAACTTGCGGCAATCCCCCTGCCTCAGACTCAAGTGCTGGGATCACAGGCGTGCGCCACCACGCCCAGCACAATTTTAGATGTATTTCAAGGTGCGACTCACAAGATGAATTTGAGGTGGAATGCAAGAGAAAGTGAGGAGTCAAGGGCGACTGCAGAGTTGGAGACTTGAGTAGGCAATTGGATCTATGAGACTGTATCTCAGAGGGACACCTAGATGGCAGATAAATGCACTAGGGAGTCATAGCCCATACTTCGTATACATCCTCGGGACTGGCTGAGTTTACCAGGGAGAAGGTGTAAGTCGGGCATGGTGGCGAACACCTATAGTCTCAGTACACCCACGGTTAGAGACTGGGACAGGAAGACTAGAAAACGACCAGCCAGGGGTTAGAGGAAACCAGATTGAGTGTGGGATGTGGATTCCGAGTACAGAAGTATTCAAGAAGGGAAGAGGGATCCAGTGAACCTGTTCCTACTTGGTCAGGAAGATGACAGAGTTGGCAACGTGGAGGCCACTGATGGTCTGAGAAGGGCCGTGTGAGCGGAGTGGATTCCCAGAGCTCAGAGGCGAGGACACAAAGCCACTGTGGGCTTGGGAGGTGTGGGAAGAAGAAGAATTGGGGCAACAGCTAGAAGGTAAAGTGGGGGTCAAGAGATTTTTCTTTTAAGAAAAGGAGAAGTATGGAATATTTTGTGTGCTGATGGATACAAACCAATGGCAAGGAAAAAAAAGAAAATGAAGCACAGGAGAGAGGAGAGACTAAGAGCATTGCCCCAGAACAGAGGAGAGGAGATAAGAAGTGGCCCAGTAGAGTGCCAGGCCTTGACCAAGACACCCTTCTAAGAGGACAGTAAGTGTCAGAAGGGCACAGACATAGGAAATTAAGTTGCATAGTGGGTGTTTGTGGAAATTCCCACCCGATTGCAAATGATCATTCACATAAGAGCTGATCTGACCAGGTTCAGTGCATGCCTGTTGTAATCCCAGCACTTGGGAGGCTGAGCCAGGGGATCGCCACTAGTTGGAGGCCAGTCTGGGCTGCGTAGGAAGTTCAAGGCCAGCCTGAACTGCATAGCGAGACCCTGTTGATCTATGATTTTCCAGTAATGATTTTAAGATGAAATGGCAGTTTAAACATGACCAACCCATGCTCCTTGTGCTAGAACAAAGTATGTGGCTAAGTGTCATTCAAATACAGTGAGTGAGGTCTTGGGTACCACAACAACCCCGGAACTCTTGAGAGCCTCTCCTTGGAGGTCTAGCTATTAAGTCCTAGATAAGAGTTGAATTCATGAGTGACTCCAAAACAAAACTCAGTTTGTATAATTTGGTGAATACCACTCAAAAGGGAGATACTACTCCATAGTGTCAGTCATGTGATGCTACATAGCTATGTATTTTGGACTTGCAGTTTGGGTAACAGCATTCACATGGTGGCTTTTGACCCCATTTACTTCCATGTGGTTGCTTATCTGCACCCGTAGTGATGAGGCTGTCAGAAAGATGTAATTAAGCTGGTCCACAGTTTGCCTCCTGTGGTGGTTAGACTGCTCCATGTTTACTTAGTAGCACCACTATTGTCAAAGGCAAATTAAATATTACCGATCTATTAAATTATGTGTGTTCTAACAACCAGAACCCAAATAGTGTGGCAGATTGGGTTTTATACCAAGATTCTCCTTAGATCCTAGTTACTGGCCCTGGGACTAGCAGCACTGAAGAATTTTGGGTCCCACTTCAGACCTATTGAATGTGAATGTGTAGTTTAACAAGACCCCCAGGCATTTAGTCGTCTTTAAAGTTGCAGCACAGCCTTAGACGATCCTGTTTAATTCTTAGTAGGATGCAGTAAGTTGAGGGCGTTTTTCAGGTTTACAGAGAGGCACACATCTAAGATCTTAGGTTAAAGGAAATAAGGTTTCCCTTAGAGAATAAAATTTAAAATCAAGAGTAGTGTGCTGAGATATGTAAAGGAAATTTTTGGAGACTGAAAGACTGACTTCCAGGCTGGCCTTTCAGTGTAGCCTAGTTGGTTATATAAATACTTTAAAGGATGCTTGAGGGCCTGGTCATGGTGGGAGGGCCTAAACTCTGAGACTATCCATATTTGGGCCTGTCCAGTATGCCAGTATGATCCATTGTTAGAGAGAGAGAGAGAGAGAGAGAGAGAGAGAGAGATGGATGGAGGGTGTGTGTTGCCCTGTAATGGAATAGTTTAACCTGACACTTGTGGTCACTGTGAATAACAGTAACTTCCTTATTCTATTTTCTTTTCTTTTGGGGGGTGTTGTTGAGACAAGGTCTCATTATACAGTTCAGGCTGGCCTTGAACTCGCCATGTAGCCCAGGCTGGTCTTGAACTCAAGGCGATCCTCCCACCTCAGCCTCCCAAGTGCTGTGCTTGCAGCTATGTGTCACTATGTCTGGCTCTATTTCCATTTTCACTCTTAACAAGACAGCTCAAGATTTTAACTTGGCTTTATACTGGCATACCTACAGAAGGAAGGAAAGCTTTGCGTTGAGAATATAAGTAAAAAGCCAGACCTGCCGCATATTGCCAACAACCTCTTCCAGGTGCCCATTTGGAGACCAGCTCCGGACACTTTTATTTTACCTTTCTAGCCCAAGACCCCAGGTTCTCCCTTTCCTCTAAATCCACTTAGGGTTTACCTTGTTTTACTTTGTGAGATCAGTGCCTAAGTCTGCTGTGTTTTCCTCTTTCCTTCCAATACTTTGCTGTGCAGGATTTTTTGGCTAATCACTTAATGTAGGGCAACAGAAAAGGGTTAATAAAATCACAAATAGGAAGGAGGTAATTAAGGTTCCAGCTGGTTCTCTGAGTCACTCTCTAGCTCCTCGTTGGTTTCCTCCTGGAGCACTGCAAGCTCAGCTGGCAGAGGCAAGTGGTGAAAGTGGGTGGGAAGGGAGAGTTCCCCCCAGGAGGGGACACCAAACTGTAGCCTTTTGAAGACAGGCTGGGGATGCAGCTCAAATCATAGGCTCTGTGTTCAATTCGCTGTACCACCAAAGAAATAAAAAATAAAAATCTCTCCAGCCTCATGCAACTTTATCTGCCGTCATAGTTTTGGAGTCATACAGTCCGCAGTCTCTGCATAATGGGTAATATATTTTATGTCATGATATGCCAGAAGTCCTTTTGCTTGTACTTCTGAATTAAATCCTAAATCTGTCTCTTTACAATGTCAGCTGCTTCTTTGCTGATACAAGTCACCATCATGCCCGAAGAGATGCATGCAGTAGATTTAAACTGCTCCTTGGAGTTGGGGGTTTAGCTCAGTGGTAGAGTACTTGCCTTGCAAGTACTAGGCCCTGAGTTCCATCCCCAGCACCCCCCAAAAAACCCCCACAGTGACCTATGTAGGTCAGTCAAGTCATGTCAGGACCCAGTTTAAAACCCTCCGTTCTATTCCAGGACTCTTAGCTTTGGTCTTTGGATTTGTCCCCTACCTACCTGACTCTGCCCATTCTTTAGATTAATCCCTGGCCTCCCTGAGTGTCAGCCAGGCTGGCTTCCAAACCTCTGCAAGATGCTCCCTCTCTTAGGCCTCTTTTGTTTTCATTTTGGAAAACCATTCCCAGGTCTTCCCTAGGACCCACCCATAACCGCTCCTTCTATCTCACCAGACTTTTTTTTCTGTCAACAATCTTACTCTTTTTTTTTTTTAAATCTTATTCTTAAAACATTTATCATTTACTGGTCTATTTGTTTGCCCATTTATTTATTTATTTATTTTTGCCTGTTTATTTTTGCACCCTTATTCTAGACTTCTCAGAGCCAGGGCCAGGCTGTGGCTTCATCTCTGGCAGGTCAGACACTGTCTGGAGATAGCAAGCTGTTATTAAGAATTTTGCCTTTGGACTGTGGGTATAATTCAGTGGTAAAGAGGACTCAAAACTGGGTTCAATCCATGGAGTGTCTTTGCATAAACACTTACATGGGTGGGTTTGGGAGCGTTGTACAGATTGATCAGTTCTCTCATAAGTCTTCATTATAATTCATGGAATAACTGTTCTTACTAAAAATAAAAACATTCTTTTTTTCGTTTTTTGGGGGGGTGCTGGGCATCAAACTCAGGGCCTTGCACTTGGTAGGCAAGTGCTCTACCACTGAGATGAATCTGTAACTCCAACAATTCATTTGCAATTCATTTTATTTTATTTTATTTATCTATTTTGGCTTTTTGAGACAGTCTCACTATGTAGCCCAGGCTGGCTTTGAACTCACAGTAATCCTCCTACCCCACCTCCTCTGCAGTGCTGGAATTATAGGCGTGCGCCATCACGCCCAGCAGTTTTAGATTTTCTTGTCAACTTTTTTTTTTCTTGTCAACTTTTTATATTTTAAATTATTCTGTCCTCTTTAAGTTTATTTAAATAATCATAAATGTAAGATAGTGTTTACTCATACTGCATTTTTAATCCCCTTAAAATATATTTAAATTTTTTTTCTGCTCAAGTAACATTCCATTAAATATTTCAGATGTCTCACTCTTCAAACATTTACCTTTCTAATTTTTCAATGAAGTTTTTCTCAAAAGTAAATAAAACTGAAGTCATACTGAAGTCAAGTAATATTTGATTAAGTAAAGAAATATTAAGTCATAGTAAAGTGAATAATTTTCCTCACCTTTTTTTTAATCTTTGTTTTTGGTGCTGGGCATCAAACTCAGGGCCTTGCGCTTGCTAGGCAAGTGCGCTACCACTTGAGCTAAATCCCCAGCTTCCCCAATTTTTTATTATGAAAAATTTCAAACATACAGATAAGTTGAGAGAATTATACAGTGGGTGCCCATATAACCACTGCCTGTATTCCATAATTCTTAACAATTTACTATACTTGCTTTTATCTGTATCGCATTCCTAATAATCATCAGTCCATCTTATTTTGTATGCATTTTTTGGGAGGGGCTGCTGGGAATCAAACTCAGTGCCTTGTACTTGCTAGGCAAGCGCTTTACCTCTTGAGCTAAATCCCCAGCCCCCTTGTATGCATTTTAAAGTAAGCTGCATAGTTCAGCACATTCCATCTCTTATGTCAGCATGCATAATATTAACCAGAGTTCAATATGCTCATTCTTTTTGTTTGTTTTTGTCTTGTGGTGCTAGAGATCAAACCAAGGCCTTGTGGATTCTAGGGGAGCCCTCTGCCACTGAGCTTTATCCCCAATGATCTTTTTTCTTTTTTAGTACCAGGAACTGAACCCAGGAATGCTCTACCACCAAACTAAACAGACTCTTTCGGGGGTTGGGGAGTTGAGACAGGGTCTTGCTCTGTATTACAGGATGGTCTTGAACTCACTATGTAGTCCAAGGTGGCCTCAAACTCTTGGCCATTCTCCTGCCTCAGCCTCCTGAGTGCTGGGATTAACAGGTGTGCATCACCATGCCTGGCCAGTGATCTTATATCTTGCTGCTTCTGTTTGTCACTGGGAGGAATCACCCTGTTTCCCAGAAAATAAGAACTAACCAGAAAATAATCAGCCTTGAAAACTAAAGTTCAAAAATGCCGCCCGCAATCAGCCTGTCCTTGCCTTAGCTGCCATCACTATTCTCTTGCTCGATGGCTGCTCTGTAAGGCAGGTAAGGGTTCAATCTGCAGAACCACAA
This sequence comes from Hystrix cristata, assembly GCA_004026905.1. Classification (NCBI taxonomy): domain Eukaryota; kingdom Metazoa; phylum Chordata; class Mammalia; order Rodentia; family Hystricidae; genus Hystrix; species Hystrix cristata. Next base: position 10,699 of record PVJO010028319.1, read on the forward strand.
AAAGGAAAAAAGGTTGAATTGAGCTTTTGAAACAATTCTAATAAATATACTTCAAGACTATACTTTGAGGCAAGAAGACTATTCACTTTGAGAACCAATTCTCAGAGGTATGTAAAGGCAGATTGTGCCTTAGAAGAGAGAGGAGTGAAAGACAGTAGAGGACTGAAGTCACTTAAGTCCTAAAACATTGATTGTTCTTTTTCCTGGAGGCGCCTGTGATGATGGAATGATCAGCTGCGGCACTTTGGGTGGGAAAATCCCATTTGAAGAGTGATCAAATTCAAGTACTTGCTCATATATCGCCTTGTAGAAGTAATTTACCCTCTGTGTACCTCAGTACCCTCATGTGTTAATGGAAATGATGATCTTTTTCAGGCCTTGTTTCCTTTCGTTTTTATTTTGTTTGTTTTGTTGCGCTGGGGATTGAACCTAGAGCAAGTGCTCTATTATATTCCTAGCCCTTTTTTTTTTTTTTTTTTTTTTTGGTGCTGGGGATCGAACTCAGGGCCTTGTGCTTGCAAGGCAAACACTCTAACCACTGCGCTAAATCCCCTAGCCCTTCTCAGGGTTTTGTTTTTTATTTTTAAGGTTAAATGAATTACACATTTCAAAAAAAAGTATATCAACTCTAGGGCCCGGTGATTTAGCTCAGTGGTTAGAGTGCTTTCCTTGCAAGCACAAGGCCCTGAGTTCGATCCCCAGGACCAAACAAACAAGCAAACAAACGTAAATGTTACCGGACAGCGAGAAAGCAGAAAGAAAAGTGTAGGGACGGGGGCAGAGCCGTGAGTCTCATAAAGAGCAGGGCAGTCCCGCCCAGTCGCTGCAGCATCAGGCATCACGTCCCGGTCAGTACTCTATTTCCGGTCATTGCTCTGCTTCCAGGGCGGTTTCTGGGGGCCTTGCCTGCATCAGGTGCTCACGTCATCAGGGGAAATGGGATCTGAGGCCCTGCCGACATTGCACCTAATAGATGAGTAGTTTCCATCCAGCAAAAGCAAGATGCTCTTACAAGGAAAATGGGGAGTGGCTCTTGGCCAGGCATAAACAGCAGGGTGCCTCGAGCCTATACTAACAGTTAAGTATCCTTTGTGTGCTTGTAATTGATAACAGCCACAGAGGGATAATTTTAAGAATCAGTAATGGCCAATATAATTGAGAGTTAAAGAGAAAAAGAACAGAAAGGGTTTGGAAAAGAGCTGTGGTTATCCATTACTAAAATTTACCATAGGAATGCATTTAAATGCTACCCAAACGCCCATTAGCAATAGAATGGGAAATAAATTGTGTTGTATTCACACAACAGACTTTACAAAACTAGAATGGACCGTCCCAACCACGCACCACAATGTAATGAATCTGTTGATCTTCGTACTGAGCTGAAGAAAACCGGCACAAAGAGTATATGCCAGATTATTCCACTATAGAGAGTACAAAATGGGTAAAACCATTGTTTTTAGAAGTCAGTGGTCCTAGCCATGAAGGGCATAAGCAGGGATGACAAAGCTGTGGTCCTCAAGGTGGTAAAGCATTTGATAAATCTGATATAACGTTTTGTAGATTGAGGAAGACGTCACTTTTGAGAGTCGGTGATGAACTCGGAGAGATTAGGATTGTGGCTGGAAGGAAACAGGAGGGGAGTCTGGGAGCTGGCTGAGCTCTGTGTTTTCCTACGTGTGCTGGCTATCGGTGCGTTCAGTGGGTGAGATTTCACGGAACTGTATTAGGCCTGTGATGTCTACTTTTTAGTATGTTTGGCATACTTACATTTTAAAAAGTTTAACTTTTGACGTGTGCAGATGTTCCTAAATAGAGATGATGCTGAGTGGTGTAAGAGCTAGCAGATCATGCTAATGTGTATGGCCCATCTAAATGCGTATTTTCACTCCCTTGTACATTAGCCTTCAAAAATGCCTACTCCCTTGTACATTAGCCTTCAAAAATGCCTGTAGCACAACAAAATGCTGTTTGTGTTCATTTTATTAGGCTCATCTTTAAATACATCAGAGCATATACAGTATTTTTGGATTCAAGACATTTCTAAACTGGTAATTTTGATTAGATGATTTTCTATTTTGGGGAATGGCTTTAAAATCATTTAATAAAGAATTATAAAGTGTCTCATTTACTTCAATTTGGGGCTTTTGTTTTCTTCCCCCACTCCCGCCCCCCATGCTGGTGAATCTAGCACCTTGCAAGCATCAGGCAAACACTGTACTGCTGAGTTTGCTACAATTTTCAGTTTTGTTTTGTTTTGTTTTTCTGTGGTACTGGGATTGAACCTAGGGCCTTGGCATCGAGCTACATCTCAGGTCCTCCCCTTCTGCCTTTTTTTTTTTGAGATGGCATCTTGCTATGTAGTTCAGGCTGGCCTTAAACTCACTATTTATCCCAGGCTGACCTCGAACTCGCAGTGATCCTCCTGCCCCAGCCTCCCAAGTGCTGGGATGACAGGCGTGCACCACCATGCCTAGCCCCCGTGTCTTTTTTTCAGACAAGGTCTTACAAAGTTGTTAAGTTGCCCGGACTGGACTCAAACTTGGGATCCTCCTTCCTCAGCCTCCCAAATAGGTGGAATTACAAGCATATGTCATTGCTCCCACTGAGTTACAGTTTTGACTTGGTTTGTAGTACTCCTCTTTCACCCAATTTGTATTCTTACTTTTGTTTAAATGTGTGCTAGTGCGTGTGATGAGAATGTGTGATCCCGAATATGTCTAACTGGGAAGGTAAGCAATGCTCTGGGAAGCAAGCGGTTAGCATGGTTCATAGTGTGCAAGGTGCCACTAAATTACAATTTACACAAACACAGAGGGGTGGCAGATGGGTGTCTTTCCGTGAGAGTGATGTATTCTTGGTTGGTTTGGGGTAGATTCTGCCGTTCCTGTATCGCTACCAGTCTGAAGAACAATAAGTGGACCTGTCCCTATTGCCGGGCGTATCTTCCTTCCGAAGGAGTTCCAGCAACAGACGTAGTGAGAAGAATGAAGTCAGAGTTCCAGAACTGCGCCGAGTGTGACACGCTGGTATGTGACTCTGCCACGTGTGTGGTTACTGGTTTAGGTCCCTGAGAGAGTTTTCATTTCACCTGTGCTTTTGACCACATTCTTTTCTAAACTGTTTTATCTCAGCCTGCCCACTTTCCTGCACTTTATGTATAGGTTGCAAATAAACAGTCCTCTGAACTCCCATCTTCACCTAATTTTTCAAATGCTTTCATTGACCACCTCTATCTCCTCTTCCTGTTATTCTGATGACTCCCCATTACCTGGCTTCCATCCCTGCTACTGAACAGTTTCGCTTTCAAATCCCATGGCATCCTCCTTTATTATTCTGGACTTGGCAATGTTAGCAATCACTTCCTTGTTGCTGTTTTTCACTATTGGTATTATTCTAGGTGGATCAGATCATAGGAGGTCTTGGAGACCATGTGAGAGAGTCTAGACTATCCTAAATGAAATAGGCACAAAGGAGTGTAAGGTTTGGAGTGCCAAGACTGGGCTTACGTGTTTAAGATGTCACTCTAGCATGTGTGTGCAGAAGGGCTTGGAGGGGACAAAACAGGTTGGTGAGACCACTAGGTCAGGTGAGAACCTGAATTAGGGTGATAGCATTAGATACGGAAGAAGAGATTGTTTCAAGGAATATTATTGAAGAAATTGGCAGTTGATTGGATATAGGAATGAGAGAAAAGCGACATGAATAAGTTAGGGTGCTAATAAGAGCACCAAATTTGGAGAAGAATCAACAAAGTAAAGTTTTGAATGTATGTTATTGGGTGTTACGTGCTTGGATAGATTATTTGGTCTACTGAGGGGAGACACTGGTTGGGCATTTAGATATTGCAGTCTGGAGGTGAACAGTCTGTTTGGTTGGCGATCAAGCCCAGCACCTCACTCCTGCTAAACAGCAGCTCTACCGCTCATCTGTACCCCCAGCCCTAGACACCAAAAGAAAGGGTCTGTATTACGTACCTAGGTTTCTTTTGAGAACCTTTCTTGGTTATTTAGCCATGTTATTCTTTCTTTTAGCAGCTTGTGCTTTCCCTTGATACCATTTGACACCATTTGTAATTATACTTTTTTTGTTATTCCCATCAGATTTGAGTTCCACGAGTTTAAATAACAGCATCCATTTTATTGACAGCTGGATACTCAGGACTTTTCCCCCCCTTTGTGAAATTTAAAACTTATCTTATGTACTCATTCACTCAGAGCAGGAAAATAAAATTGTCAAAAAAGAATTTTTTAGGTTTGTCGAAGCAGGGTCCCTCCATGTAGCTGAGGCTGGCGTTGAACTCACCATGTAGCCAGGCTGGCCTCGAGCTTGCTGTGACGCTCCTGCTTCAGCCTCACAAGTGCTGGCATTACACGTGCGTGCCACCACGCCTGGCAAAAAAAGAATTTTTTGAGAGCACAGAAAACAAACACAGTGCCCAGCAGTCTGTGCACAGGGTGGCTCCTGTCCCTCTGCCACAGAGAGGTTGGGGTAACTGGAGGGTGGTGGGAGCTGGGCATCTTTTTGCCAGCCAGAGGCCCTGAGAAATTAATTCTGACTGTGGCGGCAGGAAGTCTCTGGTGCCAAATGGCCAGATGTCTTATCTCCCACCTCCCGAGGAGGACAGACTCCCCTGATTTTGTCTTCCTGGCCCTCCTCTTAGGTAAGGCCCTTGTCCTCTCTGATAGGCTGTTTTCCTGCTGGCCACCTTCCATGTGTCAACTCCAGCCAGGCCCCTTGGGGACAAGGGTGCCCGTGCAGCATGGCACCTCCCCCACCATCGTAGCCAGCACTGTAAACAGTGTCTCGCACACAGCAAGGGTTGCTTGCATTGTTGAATATTTGTGTAAGGCCTGATAATTTATTCCTGGCTACCTGACTAGCTTTTATGCACAATCCGTGTGGGGCCAGACATCCTGAGATCAAACACCAATTCTCTCACTTATTCTTTGTGATTTGGGGCGAGCTGTTAGTCTGAGTTTCTGTTCATCTTTTTTGTAAATTGAGGAAAAAAATAATGTTTATGTTACAAGGCTATTTGGCACAGTATCTAGAACTGAAAATGCAAACAATCAAAAGCATTTTGGGGGGTGGTTGGTTTTTTGAGACAGAGTCTCACTGTGTAGTTCAGGCTGGACTTGAGTTTGCTATGTAGCCCAGGCTAGCCTCAAACTCACAGCAGTCCTCCTGCCTCAGCCTCCAAGTGCTGGAATTACAGGCGTGCACCACCACGCCTGGCTCAAAAGCATTTTATATTCTTAATAATAGATTATTGCTCACTTTTACTTTTTTGGGGGGGTGCTTGGGATCGAACTCAGAACCTTGTACTTGCTAGGAAAGTGCTTACCACTTGAGTTAAATCCCCAACCCCTGTTCACTTTTACTATTTTTTCATTATATAAAATTCCACATGCACATAATCAAAACTTCTCATCTCATCACTGGTGTCTCTTAGCAATCTCCCAATTAACTTGGGTAGAAATCTCCTTCCCTTTTTCACACTCCTTCATGTCTGATTAGTCACTTGTGTCTATATTTTCCCTTTTTTGGTGGAGGGAGGTTGCAGGTGCTCTACCACTGTGCTAAATCCTCAACACTATGTCTCTTCCCTTTTATGTTATCCCTTTTGCCAGGAGTGATGCCCACTCCTCTTATAGCCATTTTACACTTTGCCTATCTTCAGTGTCCAGGCCAGCTCTCCATTCCATGAGGACTGAGACTTAGTATTCCAATTTTATTTTTTTATTATTTTATTTTAGGGTCTTGCTATGTAGTTCAGACTGGTCTTGACCTCACCATGTAGCCCAGGAGGGCCTTGAACTTGCGGCGATCCTCCTGGCTCAGTGTTCTGAGTGGTGGGATTACCATGGTGTGCTCTACCATACCCAACTCCAATTTTTAATTACCAAACGATGTCCTATTTACCTGTCTCCACATCCTTTTCCTCTAGTAGATTATAAACACTGTTACAGCAGGCACGTGGCTTATATTTCTTCTGCCATCTCTTACATAACTCTGCATCTAGACCATGAATGTATGAATCTGTCCCTAGGTAGCCCCAGATTGCTGATTTCCCTGAGGAATCAGGGAAATTCCCAGGGAATTGCTGAATTCCCTGTTCCTTTGTTGAACAAGGAATACAGAGGAAGAGCTACTTTATTGGAAGTAGTAAATAGGTGAAAGAACTTCATTTAATGTGCAAAGTTGGATGTTAAAGGTGTGCTGAAATCCATCCCCCTGGATCAGTGCTAGTTTTCATTTATTTTAGGTGGATGTTTGTAAAACAAGTATTTTGGTTTTACTTTTCTACTAGCTTTTGTTTTTCTCTTTCGTTAAACAGTTACGACTGTTTCCTTGACGTGGTAGATTTCATGTTTGAGGTTGGGCTTCCGGAGCTTGGGCGAGAGGGAGCAGCGCGGGTCAGCCGCCACACCCCACAGCTGTCCGTAGCTTCCTTTAGCACAGATCTTATCAGTCTCTAATGAAACATTGAGTAGAATATGTATGTGTTAGGTTAGCAACAGATCCCTCGTGGTTAGGCTCTCTGAATGTATATCTGGAGGAACAAGGCCTCTTTATTATGCATTGAGAAAAATGGACTGCAAGAGCTATCTTTTATGTTTACTCTTAATGGGGCCATTAAGTATACTGTGTGTGATGAGTTCATGTAATACTACTGGCTCTGTTGTAAAGCATGGTATTTATATCTCGGCCTAAGGCACAAGAGGCTTTTAATTTAATACAAACACCTTGAAAATTCATGGATTTATTTATCTCTTTATTTTTCTTTCTTTCTTTCTTTCTTTCTTTTGTTTTTTTGAGACAAGGTCTCACTATGTAGTTCAGGCTGGCCTTGACCTTACTGTGTAGCCCAGGCAGGCCTCGAATTCGTGGTGATCCTTTTGACTCTGTCTCCTGAGTGCTGAGATTACAGACTTGAGCCACCACCCACGGCCTATTTCTCTTCTTTCTATATTTTCTTCTCTCTCAATGTATTCCCTCTCTCCTCCTTGCTCTTTTTCTTCATCTAGTTTTCTTTCTCTTCTTTTTGTCCAAAACCTATTTACGTACATGATGGCGTGCCAAAAATATTTCTAAATTACTATACATCTTTCCCTTTTAAAAATGTCTTTGTAAAAAAAATGTATTTGCATTTTAGAAGAACTAAGTTCAAAAGCTCAGTGTTTGGTTCTTCTTAGTATTGGAGAAATTTAAATATAGTAATATTCTTTGTAAGGCCTGAACTTTGTGGTGCTGTTTCATAAATGCATTTATTTAATCAGCTGATCCCACAGTATGACCTTATTTGAAAGTTAAAAAGCTAGATCATATAAAGCCCCCTCTCAACAGGGAATTTATTTTGCATTTGCTTTTTATAGGTTTGCCTTAGTGAAATGCGGGTGCACACAAGGACTTGTGAGAAGTACATTGACAAGTATGGACCACTCCAAGAACTCGAGGAGACAGCGACAAGGTTTGTTTTAATTCTGTATAATTTAATGCTGAAAAAAAAATTAATGCTGAACTTCATATGTCTATAAAGAATTTAATGGGGGGCCGGGGATTTAGCTCAGTGATTAGAGTGCTTGCCTTGCAAGCACAAGGCCCTGAGTTCGATCCCCAGCACCACA
>PVJO010028320.1:0-18317 GCA_004026905.1 Hystrix cristata
CCATCGCTTGCTCTAATTAGAAAAATAATATCCAGTTTTTTCTATGAAAATTGTTCCTCTCCTATAATATTCTCTCCAAAGCATTTTCTTGCTGCTGTTTTTACCTAATCAAAATCTTCAGTGGAGTGTAGGTACAAATTAAATTAATATTCATTTCATAGAAATATTAAAATTTCTTGCTTTAATCTCCTGCAAGTTTCCCTATCTCTAAGTCCCCAATAACAGGTTTCCACAAATACAATAGTTAGCGGTGATTAAATCTTTCTTTTTTTCACTTCCACGGGAAGGTCCACTCATCTAGAAGGAAACTTTGCAAGAAACTTCCTTGATAAAGTGATGATAGTGGCTAATGTTGGTATGTTAGGTAAACTATCTATAGGAACAGTAGGTGTTCCGGTTAGCCACATCTGAACACTCAAACTGAGGAGTCTTTCATTTATAGAGAACACTGATATGCCTTAAACTCCACAGTTGACAGGATATTTAAAATTCTTATCCCTCAACATCTATTCTGTATTTTACAATTTCCTGTTAAGAATGCCCCTTAACTTCTTTAAAGAAATACTTTCAATCCATCTAGTGGTAGATATTTTCAAGTTCTTAATTGTAAAACAAATTAGCTTTGTTCAATAAAATCTAGTCACACTTTGTGGGGCTAGAGGTCCTTTAAAAGCTACGAGTATTTTTGATATTTCCGTTTTGATAAAAATGAATTATCTAATTGGAGTTTGCAACCTTCTAAGCTTAAGTCACTGGTAAACTGCATTATGAAGATTCTATTTAAGATTTTGTCAATAATGTGCTAACAGCTAATAATAATACATAATCTTAGATAGCCATTGTGCTGTTTAAAATAATCTTGGCATCATTTATTTTATTTTAGTCAATTACATTTTCTAGAAAAGGAATAGCCACACACTGTGTGAAGATAAAAATATGACAAAGAGGTTCACAGCGCAGAGGCTGGACCCAGGCTTCCTGGGATCAAATTCTACTTTTGCCCCTCCCTAGGAATTACTCTGTATTCACTTTGTCCATCCCTATAATGACTAATAATGGTACTTCCTTGCAGGTTGTATGAGAATACATTGAATTAATTGGTATATATTAAGTTCTTAAAACAATGCCTGGAATGTAGTGATCTTGCAGTATCTGTTATTATTTGTCTCATTCATATTTTCATAATTGGGACAAAATACTCAACACTCACAATTTAAAAGAAGAGAAGTTTATTTGGGTTGACAGTGTTTAGAGGTTTCAGTCTAGTCAGCCGGCTCTGAGGCAGCAATGGCTTGGTGGAAGGGTCTGCTGTGGAGGAAAGCTGCTCACCTGACAGCAGCTAGGAAGCAGAGAGAGAAGAGAGAGGCTGAAGAGGGAGTCAAATCCTTGTATGTCACGTCCCCAGCGACTCGTCTCTTCTGACCAGGCACCACCTCCTAACAGCACACTCAGTCAGGAATTCATCAGTGCACGCACACAGCGCGCGATCCAGTCACCTTCCGAAAGCCCCACTGCGGTACACGTGAGGATTTGTGGGAGCACTTTAATCCCTGAAGTTATTCTTAGTGTTACAGTCTTAGAGATTATAAACACAAGCTTCAAAGGTTTTCTGAGGTACGTTTTCAAACTCACTCTTCTGTAATTTAAAACTCAGGTTCTTTCTAGTCTGTCATCCTGCCTTTCCATGAGCAAAGAGTGTGTAAGGAGCAGAGTGCAAAACAGACTACAGTGGGCCTGGAAGTATGAGGGGAAATTTGTCCGATGGCAGTGTCAAAATGATCGTTAATGAAGAAAAATATAAATATCAATATTTCAAATAATTCTACAAAATAAAATTGTACTCTGGTCTTATATTTTTATTTTCTAAGTGCAAAGAATGTCCCCTCTCTCATAAAATATCCAGAGTTTATTTAAAAATCTTAATCTACAAGGAAGAGATATGTCGTCATGTAAATAAGCTTTATAAAAATTTTATCATGAATTATCCTTGATCCCTGACAGGTTGCCCATCTGCATTATCAAGTCCTGTGAACTCAAGAGTGTATCAGTCTAGCAGGAAGACAGAAGTTTATTTTTCATGGCTCCTACTCTTTATGTTACCAATTTAAATAGACACACGGAGAAATTTATGCAAGACTAGGGGATTTTTGAGGAGGTATAAAACATATTTGGATCACAATGGCATGTGTTACATTTGCTGAGATTGGTTTTGTATTCCCAAGTAGAGTAAATAATCTTGGCTACAGAGATCCCACAGTGCAAACTACTTGGAACTGACCGAGTGTTTCAGAGATTCTTCTGGGCAACCCCACAATTCTGTCTGGGAGCATTTTACTGCTGTGGTCCCTTAGGAATAGTTTATGACACATTCAATGTTTCACAGATAGTACATTCAATACTGCCAAATCTCTGCTCCTCTATTCCCTTCCCTCAAAGCATTTAAAGGTAAATAGAAACAGAAGTAAAGCTGCACCTGAATTATCCTTGGCTTAGTTAAGACCTAGGAGTATAACATAATTCATAGTTTATGTTAATTTCCTTTGCTCACATATCTCAGGGAATAATGGGCATAATTAAAAGTGCAATAACTTCATTCAACACTGTTAACTTTAGCAAATAATTTTATTTCAGCGATTTATAGATAACTTTGAAAATCAACATTACTCAGTCCCTCTCAAATCCTATGTATGATCATTCGATAATTACAGAGAATGCACTCAGCTACTGTGTTATACATTAAATTTTCCTCTGAGCAGATGATTTACGATGAGAGTTCAACAGGGCTGGTTTTTTGTTACAATGACTCTGTATTGAAAAATTACATGCTGCCAAGAAATAAGACGAAAAAAACATGAAAATGCAAATTGGATAAGGATATTTTATAGCTTTTTTTAATGTTGCTTCTACTTCTCCGTTGATTTCTAAAGTTCAGCACATTTCTGTGATTTTTCTTCCTTTGTATGAGGAGTAATTTTGCATCATTTCACTTTTTTTTTTTTTTTTTTTTGGTGGTGCCGGGGATCGAACTCAGGCCCTTGTGCTTACAAGGCAAGCACTCTAATCACTGAGCTAAATCCCCAGCCCCCAATCATTTCACTTTTAATTTAACACCTACCTTTCACATTCTAACTTGAAAGATCTTAAGTAGAGAGTTTTTGTTGAGTAAGGAATGAGTAAGGCCCAGACCTCCTGTGTGGTAAGGACTAAGCAAAGCTAGATTAGTTGTTAATTTAGTCACACATTTGAGTGCCCACAAAAATGCACACAACCAAATGAGATCATATACGTTATAATAAAAAGTGTGAGGGAATTTGCTAAAAGTTAGTATTGACTTGTGACTTTTAGAAATTACTATATGTTAGGAAAAGAGGAAAAGGAGCAGGGGTACAAGCTCACAGGACAGATTTATTTCAGAACAAACCTGAGAGGGACCACTCTGGCACTGGAGACCAGACCAGCTATTCTCATACAGGCTATGGCGTTTTTTTATAGGGTCACGGGCATTAGGTGGGGTGGGGGTGGGGTTATTGAAAGGGAGTTCTGGTTACCAGTTAGGGACAAGGCTTGGGAACACATAGGGAGTTGGGGTTACTTGTTAGGCACAGGGCTGAGTAATGATGGGAGTTACAGATTGTAGTCATGGTCACTAGGCTTGAACTACTTAAGGGCAGGGCTGGAGAGTGTCGGGAGTCATGGGTTGCAGCTGTGGTTACTGGGCCTTATCAAGCCATGATTATACATTTCTAGCAGGTACGCAAGCACAGAGAAGTGGGGGGTTGTTGCTCAGCTCAGAATGGTGGCAGTCAGATTCCTTCACTATGGAAATCAGAGAAATTTAAGTTGTCTTTGTTTCCTAGAAACAATACAAGATTTATAGATTTATGCATTTTAAAATTGACACCGAAAATTTTTATACAAAAATATTACAACTTTCATAATCAAACAAACTAATGCTTATTTCTTAATATCTTAAGAAATATCTTGACATTATTTTAGTACAAAAGAAAGCTTGGGATTCAGATTACTGAAGGAAGTAACTGTTTAAAAGGAAACTGAATATTTAAAAATATTTAAAGGCAGTGCAAGATTAAAATGCAAAAGGCGACTTGATGTCTCTGTTCTAGCAATTAACAATTAAAATGAAATTAAGAAAAAAATCCATTTAGCATACCATCTAAACAATAAAATTGCAATTGAAAGAAAATCTCTAAATAATTATAAATAAATCCATGCTCATGATCTGACTTAATATTGTTAAAGTGACATACTTCCCAAGTTGAACTGCAGATACAGCACAGTTCTCAAAAAAAAAATCCCAATTGCCTTTTTTTGTTTGTTTTTGCAAAAATTGACAAGGTGATCTTAAAATCCATATGAAAAAGAAAGGGATCCAGGCTAGCCAAAATAATCTTGAAAAACCCACAAACTTGGGGGACTTTTATGATTCTATGATCAAAAAAGTCAAAAGACCATGATAGAATTAAGAAAAACATTTGAAGATCATATATCCAACAAAGAAGTATTTGTATCCAACAAAGTATTTGTGTCTAGAGTACATAAAGAATTCTTGGAATTTAATGTTAAATAAAACAAGCAAGGCATCTGAACAGACTTTTATCCAAATAAGATACACAAATGGCCAATGAGTACATGGGGAGACATTCAATCCCCAAGTCCCCGTCTCCTCTTGCTTTCTGCCCTCAGGTGGAGTGTGTGTTTCCTGGCTGGCCCCCTACTCCCCACCAGCCCTGTGAGGCAAGCTGTTCTCTTCTCTCTGAGGTCTGTAAGAAATATACTGCTTCTCGTATTTCATATGTTTCGCTGAGTTGCAGCCTGTGTGCCACTTGATCAATACATCAGAACCTAACTTCTCTCCTGCTCAAAGTGCTCCTAGACAGTATCTGTTTCTGGCAGGTATAGTATATGTGCTGCTGAAGTGAGCACATGTCTATGGTAGGTATAAACCAGGCACAGGTCAGACATGAGCTACAGAGTGTCTGTTAGCATAAACAAGTTTCCTGTGGGATGACATTTGGTCATGAATTTAACACTTAGGCATTAGGCCATCCACCAGGATAAAGTATTCTGAAAGAGAGAGAGAAAGAAGGAGAGAGAAAGAGATTCTACAAACATAATTAGTCTTATATTTTACAAGTAGACCCACATAGAAAATTTCTCTTTGTCAGGAGATCTGAAGTATGAAATAACAGTCACAAAATTTTGGGTGAGATCAGTGTTTAATAGCATTCGATTTCATGGGCTTCTGACTGATTCTTCTCAGCCAACGCAAAGTAGAAAAATTGGCACAGGAATTTCTCTCCTTAATTTCTAATAACTGATCACTCAGTGGGTCTTCTACATTTGTTGTATGGCAACATAAATGTGGAAATAACATATGAACTATGGATCTGTAGAAACTCCCTGACATGTTTGATAGTGTGATGTAGCTAAGAGAAAATGACCATGTAAGATATTGCTCTGTAAGGCTCTACTTCAATTGTTTTCCTAAACTCCTATCACCTGTTATGATATCAAATCTTGGTAAACCGTTTGCCCTTGATTTAATGATCCTCATAGGCTATTGTTTCCTCGGGTCATATTAAATCCTACAGTGCTCTTCCCTGATATGCAATACACAGTTATTATTAGTTTGATCATTTTTCTGAAGCATGTTTACCTTCAATGGAAGAGAAATGCCCAACTGAGTTATGACTCCAACCTATCTTTAGGCATACAGTATATCCCCACTGGTGTTGCTGATGCCTCGTAGAAAATTTTTTCCCAGATAGTAATACCTCTTTTAATAATAGTTATATCTTATATTTAGCTAGACTATTACCTTTAGAAGGACAGACACTATCTCTGGAACTCCATTTTTGTAACCAAGATTGATGACATAAGTGTCAATGATATAATTAATATACGTTTAATGACTGATTGTACTGAATACGTTACATGGAGCAGGTATATTTGGCGATCTGACTCTCCCCCTGGACAGGCTCCTCTTCCAGGTCTGGGAGGATGTCTTACTCTATTTCTGGCATATAATGGGAGGACAGTCATATTTAATTTATCAGTATCATGCATTCAGTTGTATGAAGGCAATTCTTCAAGGTTTTAATAATTTTTAGGATGGTAGATTTGTTCGCTACATTTCTTTACATAACGTGTCATTTCCCATATTTTATTCATGTAAAGAAAAGAAATGGTAAAGGAATACAGAGTAGTTTGATATAAAGAATGTATACCACATAAATTATACCTACATAACAATTACATAAAATAAAGAGCAGTTTTGGCTCTTTATTAATTAGATATGGCCCTAAAAATGTCATGCAATGTCCTGAATTTCAAAGATTTAGGTTGATATGCCATTAGGGAGCAAAACCAGAATTTTAAAATGTATTGACTAATTACTTTAACACATTATCTTGCCAAGGTTTGAATGGCATTGTCCTCAATCATCAGGCAGTTTTCCTTTGTACCCTTTTAGAGGAAGATTACTTGGCTGAATGTGCTCCTTTGGGTCCTCTGGCTCTGTTTTTTGTCCAGTAGTTCTTTAATTCTGCAACATGATTCCTGTATATTGGTCTAGCCCAGTGGTTTATTGAAGGCAATTTTAAAGATACAAATGCATGGATTCATCCATGCCACATTAAGCCAGAATTTCCCATGATGTTATTAGAAAATTGGTGTTTTAAAAATATCTGTCATATCTTAACTTTAAAATTAATTTACAGTTGAATGACTAGCATACAAGGCAGTTAAATTAAATGGAAAAGCCTGACTTCAGTGAGTTTTATCTTCTGAGTAGCCATTAAGAAATTGACTTAGTTTTTTGGAGAGAATGAATTTAGTAATCATATTTACCAAATTTAGCTAATATATGTGTGTGTGTGTGTATTACATGCCCATCTTTATATATGCACATATTTCTAGGTAGGACTTTTATATTTTAATAAATGTTATGCTTTTGAAATCATGTACATAGATTGGATTGCTGAGAATTAAATGTTAATGGATATTTCAATGAACTATCCCTTCAATATTATTTTCAGGAGATGAGTGCAAATTAAAGTACCTGTACATAAATATAAAAAATGTTAATGAAAGAGCAAAAAAGACCATGAGCAAATATTTTCAAAGAATGTAGTTAGGTCAAGACTAGTCATTTTATTATGCATAGTATACATTTACTATATGCATAGTATTTTGCTCTTTTAAACATTTGGTGAAAAATCAAATATGTACCTTTGAGTGTAAATAAAACAGCCAAGTGACCAAAAGCATTCTTTTTCTATGCATTAAATATGTTATATGTTAATACTAAAATGACCTTTGGATTGATATTTACATATAAGTCTAAGTAGGAAAATATATGCTTGCTGAAGAAGGATTTATGATGTGAAAGAGTCAGTTATTCATCCTGGAATGCAAGCAGCTAAAGCTGTTAATTGTATGTCTCCCTAATCAAAAAGAAGCTATGATTTGGAACTACAGGATATAAGAAAATAATTTTCAGGATACTTAAGTGTCGAATGTCCATGACTTCTTTTTCTATTAAAGGGATTATAGATAACCTATTTGTTTTCTCCATAATCTACAAAATGCTATAAACTAAATCGAGAAAATTTAAAACTAAGTACTATATTTAAAATTAGTAAAAAAAAATCTGAGGAAAGCAAACAACAACTGTCGTTTTCTTCTTTATAATTGCATATACCAAGTAAGACCATGTTTTTTTGAATTTCTTTCCTGTAGATATGGAGTCAAAGCAGGAAGCTGAATTGAGAATTAATCAAGAAATTTTCCTGACTTTCCAGATGAGCTGTAGTCTTTGTATGAGAACCTGAAGCAGCATCCTTTGATCCAGAGACCAATAAAATCAAAAGATAAGTCATGTCTCCTGAATAAACTCAATACAAAATTATGGAATTAGGACAGCATTATCACTGTAAGACTTCCTTTCAGAAATGAAAGAGGTCACTCAGTACTCATTGGTACATGTAAATTCTATGTCGAAATATTGGGAAGACTCTTTCCATGAAGGTGAAGATTATTCCTTGATGGTGTCCCAGTTTGGCTTCTTGTTTTCACTCTCCAGTCTTTATTCTCCGGAGTCCTTGGTTTGGACATATTGAAGCTTTTATTTATTTATTTATTTCTGTTATTCACCTAGCCACAACTAAATTGTAGAATAGCCTTCTTTGGGATGAGCAATTTTCCCAAGGCATTTCCTACACAGAACTATTTACTGGCCCGAGGGTACTTTTTAAATGCCACGGCAATTTATAAACACTACAAATGGGTTCTTACTTTCCAGTATATATCCCAAAAACTTGGCAGGCTTCTTGTATGTTTGATTCCAGTAGCTTAATGTGTGAGTAACTTCATCAAGCTATTTTTAAAATAGGGCTTAGAGTTTACCTTGATTATCAGAGGAGGCTTTGAACTTGGACTTTTAGCAATGCCGAAACTTTTAAGGCTTTGGCGATCCTAGAGATGGACTGAGTGCATTTTGCATAATAAGATGGACATGAATCTTTTGGGGACCAGGGGTGGATTGTTATGGTTTAGGATCTAAAACGTTTCCCGAAGTCTGTGTGGAACCTTTAGAAAGTGATTGGATCGTGGGGCACTACCTCATCAGTGGATTAATTCACTGATGAGTTCACAGCTCAATGTACTGCTAGGAGGTGGGGCTTGGTTAGAGTAGGTTGGTTGCTGGAGGCATGACCTGGAAGGCTACACTCTTGTCCCATTTCCACCCTTCTCTCTCTGCTTCCTGGATGTGATAGGTTGAGCAACTTTCCTCTGCCATTCCTTTCTACAGTGCTATTTCTGCCTTGGAGCCAGGCAACCATGGACTGAACCTTCTGAGACTGCAAGTCAAAATAAACCTTCCCTCCTTTAAATTGTGGATGTCAAGTTTTATGTCCTAACAGAGTAACAGTGACTTATATGATTGTTTATCTGTAGTATTTGTTACAGGGGAAAGTTACAAAATGTCATTGAGTATACTTACACAAGCTAAGAGGGCTATAATGTCACTAAGTTTTGTAATAGTATGAGACTACCATTATATATGCAGTCTGTCATTGACCAAAATATTATTATGCAGCACATGACTGTATATCTTCTGACACACTGTAAGTACATGAAAACTGTCTTCAGTGAACAACTTGTACTTTTAGACTCTTTGACCTCAGCCACTTTGACCAACTGATTAAAAACATTTGTAGGGAGTTACTTTGGTCCAACCTTTGGTTTCAATTAAGTGCAATTCAAGGAACTTGTTTGGAAAATGCCTTTCTACTTTCAAGATGATACATCAAATAAGTCTAAATTGGAAAAGCCTAAATATATGTAATTTTTCTTTATCTACATGCAAGACTCTTAACATCAGGCCTTAACGGATAAAATATATACATGAAAATTTGACCTCCAAATATACTGAACTTCTATGTTGTTGGTGTAAGTTTAGAATTTACAAAATTGAATTCCTTTTACTGAATGAGTTATTTCTCAGGTAATTTAAGTAACTAAAACAAATCTCTGGCCAAATCATCAATAAAGATGTAGAAGTACAAACTTACATTAATAATGAAAAGGTGCCACATTTTGTACTTTGTAATGTCAATTATTTTTAAAGGCAACTTACCATGATTTTCTGAAGAAGAAATAGAAAATTTGATGTCAATGAAAAGCATTAAAGGAATCAGATCAGTAACTTTGTTGCATTTCCAAGAGAGATATCTATCAGGTCCAAATCATTTTACAGATAGATTTTACTCACCCTCAAGGAACAGAAAATTTCAAATTTCTACAGACCATTTTATTACGGAAAAAGAAAAAAAGGATCTCTAAACTGGTTTATAGGTTTATTTTCACTGTTACTATAAAACCAAATCAAAACGGTAATACGAAATTGCACTATTAAACCCCTTTGTGGACATTGAGGCATGTATTCTAAATAAAATCCCAACAAATCATGTTTAGCAGAGTCTGCTCATCTAAAGCAACACTCAGTATCTAGAATAAAATGCTCTCAAACTATAAATACAAAGTGATTTTGATCAGATTCTCAACAGGTGTTTTTGTTTACTTGGAATAGCACAACCTGCTACTAAACATTGGTGAAGGAATAAAGAGCCAAGAATAGCACAGTTGTCATGAAGTATAAGTATATAAGGAAGAAGAGCTTGCCATTTTGGTTATCAAAACTTATTGAAAAACTCAAGTGATCCCAACACTGGGATACTGGCAAAGGTGCTGTAGATCAATAGATTACCAGATAAGAATTCACACATATGCATTAAAAAGGTGAAAATATGGGCAAGAAATATTGCAGAAACTCCTCCACTGATGATAGGGTTATGTCCAAATAAGTCATCAGAAGTTGAAAATATCCTAAACTAAAAATATAGGAGAACTAGATAGGGAAAACAGGGACAAAGAAGGAAGGTTAAAAGAAAAGTAAGATGAAAGGGAAAAAAATGGAAAAATGTAAATAAACTTGTTACAAATAGGGAGGGGTGGGTGAATGGAAGGGAGGGGAAGGGAAGAGGGGGGAAAACCAAGATACATCATGTACGGGTACAAAATAACCATGTTGATTATGATCATTATGTATACAGTGTACCAATATATGTTCTTGGTAAAAATAAAATTTTTTTTAAAAATGTATTTAATATGACTAACATACTGAATATCTTGACATAGCTTCCCTTAAATGTGTTCTGAACACATACATTAGCCTAAAGTTAGGCAGAGTTGTCTAACATACGACCTGTTTGGCACATCTACTTTACTTGCCTTAAACATTGAATATGTCATGTGAATGAAAGGGAGTTGTGTGTGTTGCTGCTTTGCACTCCAAAAGGTGTCATATTTCATGTCACTATCCTGGGGAAAGCTCAAAATTCAAAGCACAATTTCGACTGAATATGTACATTTTTCACATGATTTTAAATACAAAAAATTGTAAGTCAAACTATTATAATTTGAGGGCCATCTGACACAAATTTCAGGGTTTATTTTAGTCTCGGGAGGGAAAGTAATGGAATGGCAAGTAGTTCAAAATGTATCTTAGTAGAATATGGGATGTTGTATTTCCTTAAGTAATCTCAAGAAAAAAAATAAAAATTAAGGATTATATTTTCTGAAAGACAAATGAATGCATATTTTTAAAATTAGCTTCTTCATGATTGAACTATTTCATATTATAAATGATTTACAACTCATTCTGATGTAGTCATAAGAAAGCTAAACTGACAGTAAGAAACCTGGAATTTTAGCCTCCTTTTAGTCTTTAAGCATTTCTGTAAACTTAACTTTTTAAGTATAAGTTTCCTCGATTATAAAATAAAGATACCAGAGTCAAGTTCTGTGTCCTTAGCCATCACATTACTCCAACCCATGCAATTCTCAGGAATTTCACTGTGCTTTGAATTGTAGCTAGATTTATCAGCAAGCCTTTATTTGTGCAGTAAGTGGCTGCAGTTCTAACTCCTCCCGTTTATCCCCCGAGGAGAAGGCAATTATGATATGATTGATGTAATGCGATAACTGGCTTTTAATGGTTATTATTTCTAAGTCCATCCTCACTTAATTATGGCAGCATACCCATAAATTCAAATATGCTTGTGGGAAAATAGTAAATGTATACAGAGTTCCATCCAAAGAACATGAGCACAGCCTGGCTGGATTCCAATTCTGGATTGAAAAGAAGGATTAGTTACATCTGTAAAGACACACCGATCCTCCATTAACGTCTCACAGGTCCTGTACAATCTTTTCTGTGCTAGAGACAGCTGAAATAATCTGATATCACCTTGTGCTAGCCTCTACAGTCAGCCTACTCTTCACTTTCAGATTGTCTGCTCTGCATGCTAGCAAGGCAGGACTGTTAGGGGAGGATTTAGTGGGGAACAAAACAAAACTCTCACTTCAACCATTTTCTTAAAAATAACAATCTCTGGTTACCTTCCAGGCAATTCCAAAAGGTGTCATTTAGCATGATCAATTAAAATTGGGCAAAGGGCAGTTTTACACAGTATCAGTGGTGAAAATGTAAAGACAACGTTGTCATTCACTCATAATATTCATCTCAGTATTGCATTTTGTTAAAGGAACTGAGACTTCAGAATAATCAGCCCCATTTTCCAATTCCTAATCAAAGTCACACCCTGATCTTCAATAGAGTGTCTCCATAAACCCCTTCATTGTAGGCCTTTTCCGATTCCATCCTTATTCTGCGAGGATTACTGTGCCTTGAACACCCACACATGGCAGAACTAAAGTATCTTCCATATCACTCACTAGCGGCTTTGTTCAAATTGTTGCTTAGGACCTCTGAGTTCCAACAGTTATATGAGCTCATCATGGACTCTCTTTTTCACATCCTATTGTTTTAATTGGGAGCATATTATCAGCCCTGTTTCAATTTTTTTTTAAAAAAATTTTAAACCACAGTCCCCATGAATGCTTTCAAATCCTCAAGGTCTTGGAGATGTAAGTATAATGAATTATGTCATCTTCATTTGAGGGTTCTTGTAGGCACTTGAGCTACTGGAGTTACATTTAAATTTATTGGGCTTGGATTTATTTTGTATTATGGTTGAACATAATCCTAGGTCATGTGGATTGAACTTAATCCTAGGTCATGTGTCTTTCATCTTGTGCTCTGATTCTCTGTTTTAAAGCCTTTCCTTTGCAGAGTCAGAGAGGCTATTTTAGTTACTTTTCTCATTGCTGAGACAAAATACCCAACACCGAAATTTAAGGGAGGAAAAGTTTATTACAGCTCACAGTTTGTAGAGGTTTCAGTTTGTAGTTTTCTGGCTCCAAGCAAGGTGGCACAGCAGAGGGGCATCGCAGAGGAGAAACAGCCCGTGGGAGGGCAGGGGAAGCAGAAGGCAGCCAGCAGTTAAGCAGCAGTTCAGGCTACCTGCCCTTAGGATGGGCATCATTCACACGCAGGATGAGGAACCTTAATCCTAGCATCGCACTATTAATCTCAGCATCACATCGTTAATCCCACAATCACACACTCTAGATCCAGCCACCTCTGAAAAGCCCCACTTATGACTGCATGAGCCTTAAAGGGGATATCTTGACACGCTATAGCAGATGCTAAGCAAGCATTTCATGCTGCGAGGATGGGAAATCTCATTCCCAGTCTACTTCGTGGCACCTCATCCCTGCTAATGTTCAAGCCCCCAGGTATATGCACAACCCAGCCCATGTGACCATAATGAATCCACACTCAGGCTCCCCAAGTCACCTTCTTCACAGCTGTTGCATCTCTGATAGACTGTGTCTGAAAAATCTCAGCAAGCTCTGCAATCAGAATGTGCACTGAGGCTTGACTAGCAAGGCTCTATCCTGTTGGGCTGCCTGTCCTGGTACTGTAGGCTTGGACCATGGTTCCCAAGGCAGAGAAGGTAACAGGTGTGGTTCACACCCGGTGCCTTCTCTCAAAGAGCAAGGTTTTGCACCACCACCTTTCACTCAATGCCAGAAACTGTTGCCAAGTGCACAGTTGTCTGGTTTTATAGTTGCCTATGACTGGAGGGCAAGTAAAGCACAGTTAGTCTGTCCTGGCTGAGAAAGGATGTCTTCTTTTTTTTTACTGACTTTTAAAAACTGCCAAATTTCAGTATATTTCCATGAAGATGCCAGCAGATGTCAGCAAAAGGCAAAGCAGTGCTAGAGGAATGCTGCAGTAGATACCAAATATTTAATTATCAAAGTCGGAGTTCAGTCAAACATTTCAGTTTTCTAGATATGATGACTCCAATAGTAAGTCTAGGGTAGATAGCTGGTAGGGATACAGGGACTCTCATCTTCCATGGAAGCAACAGGACTGTGAATCTCTCATGTGGCCAATTAAACTCCAACTCAGAGAGATACTCAAAAGGCAATGTTCCACAATGGCTCATTTTGTCATACTTGAAGGGGACAGAACCCTATTGCACTATATACCTGACTAAGGTGGCCTT
This sequence comes from Hystrix cristata, assembly GCA_004026905.1. NCBI lineage: Eukaryota > Metazoa > Chordata > Mammalia > Rodentia > Hystricidae > Hystrix > Hystrix cristata. The sequence continues at coordinate 14,004 of PVJO010028320.1, forward strand.
AATGTCCCTCTCAGCTTAACTCAAAAAGGGTCCTTACTTGTCTCCAGTTTGACTTCTTTTTGCTTAGAATAATTACTTTAGAAAACATGTAAATTCTTTCTGCCCTTTGAAGTGGGATCATTTTTATTGTTTTGTGATTAAAAAATAATATTCTTGTATATTTATGTATATTAATGGCTAACTCTTTTAAGATACATAGTGCATTGTTGTTAGCCACTCTAGGTTGTAAACCTACCTTCTGTCATGAAGATATGGGAGTCCTTGCTTTTCCTTTGGGAAAGACAAATTCTAAATAAATATTTAAAAATAATGTGGCACAGGATATGTAATCATGAGATCTATGATTGTGACTAGAAATGTTTTATACATTTTGATCAAGGCAAAGGTAACCAAATTTCCTTATAAAGAGCATATAGTAAACATGTCAGGTATCAACCAAAAGATCCTAAGATCTCTGGTCTCTGTCTCAAACATTACACTATAATTTTGTAAAGTAAAAACAGTCATACACGCTGTGTACACTAATGAATGTGGCTGTGCTCTGGATTTGGCCCAAAGGCCATAGTTTGTCAACCTCTTTTCTAGACTTAGGTCAGAACATGTTATTTGCATAACATTTATTTTTAGAATGTAGTGTGGACATTTCTTCTCCTAAACCCAACAGTTCTCATTAAAAGAGAGCCCAAATTACAATTTTAAATGTAAAAAGGAAACATAATGAGTGCCTTAATATGATTAACTAATGAGTTTTCTCTTTTTTCCCCCACTGGTTTGCTATTTGCCTACTTCATGCTTATTTACACATTATTTGTCTTATTTAAATTACATCGTTCAATACTGTAATCCCTTATGTTCTTCTACAGTAATATTAATTTATAGCAGAATACATAAATTGAGTTTTGGGTTTTTGTCATTATAAGTACAAGATCTGATGCTTTTAATCATACTTAAACATAATAATAAACAGTTTGGGCTGAGTTGCTTTTCCTTCCAGGAAAATAAAAGTAAAGAAAGTATCAATTATTTATATGAAAGAATTTATTTAGGGTGTCTAAGAGGACTATCATAAAGATACTTCATTTATACTTTATTAACCATTTTGAGGAATGACTTAGAGATCTAAGAAGACTCATATTTGAACTATACAAACAAAATATCTTAACCATTCTGATAGCACTACAGAGACTATGAATTATGTCCACCCCTCAGAAATAGACCATGAGAACAGTATTTACATATATTTGGGAAGGGAATGGAATACCTATACAGGTATGGAGGATTCTGATAAGAAGATGCAGGTAGCCAGAGAAGGGTGCCCTACTCAGCCAGCTAATACTGTGGATGAATAGTGTTTGGGAAAAAGTGTTGAATTTATTATGTGTGACCTCCACTTTAAAGACAAATGAAGTCTGAGCTCAGAGAGGAGAAGGAATAGCTAGAGAGGTTCAGCGAAGAGTAGACAAGTACAGTGTTATTGAAATGAAGAGAAAAGCACTCACTTGGGCAGCACATATACTAAAACTGAAACTAAGAGGAGAGTATACCTGAAACAGAAGAATGGAGATGTGTAAAGCTCCTGGAAACCAGACAGTAGTAAAGTGAGGGATAGCCACGGAATTAAGTAACATGTTGGTCACTCCTCTTGACTCGCAGCTCAAAATTAAATGTCTAGTTTGAAACAAAGTGGGTAAAGTACCCACAGTTAATTCATTTATTAAAAACCAAAACATACATAAATGTTATCATGATGGGATATGAGCAGACAGAAATGACACAGGATCAGAAAAACTGGCATCTTTAGAGCACAAATAGAAAATGTTCAGATGAAAATGACTAAAGAATTACCCTGAAATATAAGAACACATTTTATACACCTTCGTAGTTACATTCATAGAAAAACTGGACAGTGGTTCTCATCTAAAGTTGTGCCATGAATGCAAGGGAAAGACATAAGGAGATAGAAGGCTATGGATGAGATTTTCTTATGTTAGGGACATCTAACCTCAGCTGAATAGGGCAGCTATGCATACCAAAGAGTGTAAGAAGTATAAGATTCACTACGGGTTTCCGTAAAGACATAGGTCGAAGCTAAGGAATGGCGGATAAAGAAAGTATAAAAGGTCAATTCGTTGAGCAAATAGCACTTTTCTGTGTGTGTATTCACCTAAAAATAGACTTGCAAGTACAATAAAAATTCTAAAACATAAAGAAGAATTAAGCCTATATATGATTAAAGTTTAAGACTTTAATGTTTTCTGAGTAATTTACATAAAAAATAGATGGAAGAGCAATAAGAATAAAGGAGGCCTAAAAATTTTGTAATTAATTCAGTCATTGATATAACAGGACACTCCATACCAGAAGAAAGATAGATAGATGTAATATACATACATATAAGATCATCATCATCTTTAATAATTAGGAAAATTCAAATTAAACAAAAATGAGGAACTGGTACACATTTTTAGGATAGCTAAAAATAAAACTGACAATACCAAGTGTTGACAAAGACGTAAACCATCAGGAAGCTTGAAGAGTGCTGGTGGCCATGCACAGTGGCCTATGACTCTAATTCCAGCTACTGAGCAGACTGAGGCAGGAGAACTCCAAGTCCGAGGCCAGCTAGGGTAAATTAGCAACACCATATCTAAAAAAAATTCCTAGTGATAATGCAAAGTAGATCAATCACTTTGGCAAACAGTTGGGCAGGTTTTCCTATTTTTAAATCTCGATATGATTTAGCAATCCTACCTCACCTGTAGATAACTACTCAAGTCAAATAAAAATTTATGTTCATAAAAGCATATATGCAAATGTATATAGCTTTATTCATAAGACCCTTAAACTGAAAATAAAGGATTCACCAAATGTTGATTGGATAGAGATGTGCATCAAACGAATATTATTCAACAATGCAAACAGCAAACCAAAGATACATGGAGTAGAATGAATCAGTATCATAAGCAAAAGAAGTCAGCTACAAAAGACTACATATCTTTTGATTCTATTTGTGAGACTTCCTAGAAAAAGACAAAATGATAAGACCAAAAATCATAATGGTTGCCAGAGCCTGAGGGCTGGGAGAGGGAATCAGCACAGGGGCACAAAGAAACTTTCGCGATAGTGAGAATATACTATTACTTGTAATGTAATAGTTGCAGAGCTGTACGTATTTGTCAACATGATAGCGATGTACACAAAAACGAATTTTGCAGTGTATGAATTAAACCCCAATTTAAGAAGATAGTGATGAGATTCTAGGAAGGAGAGTTACACCTTCTCCACTGCAGAATCTTCATTGTAGAGATCAATAGATGAGTCAGGTGGTGTAGCTGGATAGTATATTTGTCCCTCCTGCAGGGAAATTAGATTTACACCTTGAGGGATGTAGGGAAGGAGGTTACCATGCAGGTTCTGCTGACTCGCTAAATAGTTTCTGTCAATATACTGTACCGGAGTAAGGAGACTTCTTCCTCAGGACAGCCGCAAGGAGCTTTATTAGGAATAAAGCCAGAGCTCGGAAACCTCTCGGAAGCACGAAGGCAAAAGGAGAAGCTCTCTGAATGAAGAGGCTTAGGGATTATATAGGGGTTATGGCGGGAAGGGGGTGAGGGAATCAGCAGGCCCGCAAAACTTTTGCAGGTTAGGATACTTCTTTGTTCCTCCTTATCTTGAGGCCGTGGGCACTGGCGGGAATCCGGGCCGGAGGAGCTGGACATTCCTTTCCTGGCTGTAGACATCCTGTGTGACTGATGGACATTTGCTAACTTATAGCTGTGGCCTCGGGAAGGTCTTGGGGTCTGGGAGTTGATTGTCTCCTATGGGGCATTTAACTTTACAGCCCTTAGTGTTTCTGTCTAGGCCCGGTTAGAAATGTTTGGTGATCAGAATATATATCAGTTTCAACGCCCTCCCTAAGCCAGAGCAAGTGCCAGTTTTCTGCACTTCTTATGACAGTTAAATTTACTTGTAAACATGCTGGAGTAAGCGATTCCTGGAGAGGTGATCAGATCATGGGGACGATATATTCAGTGGTATATTGGCTGGTATTTGTAGCTGAATATGCTGTCAGGAGGAGGGCTCAGTTAGGGGTAGGTCATGGAGAGCATGACTTTAAAGGTCATGTGCCTCACTGGCTTTCTTTCCAGCCCTCTTTTCTTTCTGGAAGCCACGAAGTGAGCAACTTTGCTCTGCCACACTCTTCAGCCATGGTGCATCTTGTGTTGGAGCCAGCCCACCATGGACTGAAATCTTGAAACTGTGAGCCAGATTAGACTTCTCTTTTAAATTGTGCCTGTCAGGTAGTTCAGTCCC
>PVJO010028321.1:0-18267 GCA_004026905.1 Hystrix cristata
CCCTATTTACAGCAGGTTCATTTATCATTTTCCATATTTTCCCTTTCCCCTCTTTTTCCCGTTGCCTTTCTGCTTTTCCCCTTCTTTCTTTCTAGTACTTCTCTCCTCTGCTCACCATCCTCCTTTTATAGAATATCTATTACACCTCTTTGTCCTTATTTACAATTATGGTCTCTCATATCAGAGAAACAATTCGATGTGTGCTCATGAGTGTCCGATTTATTTCACTTAAGAGTATGTTCTCAAGAAACATCCATTTATATATGAATGACTCTAGTTTATCCTTTTTTATGGCAGTGTAGTACTCCATTGTGTAGTTGTTTTTTAAAAGGATATTTCTTAGAGGAAATTTAACCTACAGTGGAGTAACAAAAAGATAAACAAAGTCGACAACATAAACATTTTCTTATAAATAGATGTAGCCAGGCTGGGGATTTAGCTCAATGGTTAGAGTGCTTGCCTTGCAAGCACAAGGCCCTGAGTTTGATCCCCAGCACCAAAAAAAAAAAAAAGATGTAGCTAATTTCATCAAAATCTCTCAGAAGGCAAAAACATCCTGGAATAACCAAGGCAATTTTTAAAAAAGAAAAACAAGTTTGGAGAATTTACCTTACCTAGTTTCAAGACTTAACATAAGCTACAGCAATCAAAATAGTTGCGGTATTTAGATTATTGAAATAGAACACAGTTCCAAAATAGGCCCATATATTTGTGATCAGTGAATTTTTTGATAAAGGTGCCAAAGTATGTCAAAAAGAAAGAGAAAAATCTTTTAACCAATGATTCTAAATCAACTGAATATTTGAGAGGAGAAAAATAAGCATCGACTCTTGCCTCATACCAAATACAAAATATGAACCTCAAGTAGAATATAGGAGAATATGTAAAAGCCAAACTATAATATTTTTAGAAAACAAGGATAAATTCTTTGTGACTTGTGGGGAGTGGGGTGTTGGGAGTGTCTTATGTAACATAGAAAGCCTAAAACACAAATCTGATAAACATAAAAATGAGAAATTGCATTTCATAAAAAAAGTTGGTCTCTGAAAAATGCCATTAGGCAAAGGAAGCCACAGACTTTGAGAAAACATTTGTAACAAAAACTAGAGAAATTACTTGTATTCAGAATATTCAAAGTATGTCTAAAACTCACTGATCAGAAAAAATAACCCAATTTGAAAAGATCTAAACAAATATTTTGCCAGATATATAATTCAGTGATTGGTCAATAAGTATGTGAAAAAATAAGAAATTAATCTACCTACCCAAATTTAAAATTTATGTGTCCTTTGACTCAAAAATTACAAACTGATGTATTTTCATAGGGATGTTCATTGTAGAATTTTGAAAGGAAAATAAAAATATAAATCTAAATTTCTATCTATAGGAGTTGACTAAATAATGATATACAGTAAAACACATGTCATTGTTGTTTTTGTTGTTATTGCAAATTCTGGGGATTAAACTCAGGACCTTTGCAAGCCAGGCAAGCTCTTTACTATGAAGCTGTAGCCCCCCAGCTCCATTATGTGGTTTTCTAAAAAATGACTGATATAATAATACCTCCTGGATACAACATATGAAAAAGACAAGGTGCAGAACTGTGGATATCATAGCTCTTGTGAATTTTTTTCTAAAAGACACATACACTAGGGATATTAATAGGCATAACTTTTTTCCAATAGAAAATGCACAAGCTGTTAGATACTGCTATGGGATTATCTTTTGGGAGAAGAACTAGATTAAGAAGGATAGATTGTTTTCTTTGTATATTTTTTAGAATGATTTTAATTTTTCCATAGCAATGTTTTACCCTCTTTTGTATGTGGAAAGGGATTATTTCAGGAAAAAAAGCATTGTTTCTTATTTCCCCCCTAGGTTTCACATTCAAAAACCCTAAAGTTGTAAAGAATAGTTGCATTAATGAATTATTAAACATAACAGTGGAAAGTATTTAGATCTTCAGATAAGAAAAGTGAAGTTCATTGAGTTTCCTCAGCAATGCTGGTGAGACATCCAGAACTCTACACATTCACTCTAAATTCCTGATACCTGTTGATCGTTAGCTCAGCACACACAGCTCATCCTGGAGGACTGTATCTTAAGCTCACGCAGTTTTCTCCCCAAGTATGAGCCTAAGCTAGCCACGTAAAAGGCAATTCCAATATTCCTTCAAGCTAGCCGCTTCAGGAAGGTGAGGCAATGAGAAAGTCAAAATCCTATAGTCCTTTGGCCACTACCACACCTCTTTCTAAAGTATGCATGTAATTAACCTATGTGCAAGTGATTGGTAGCCTCTGTAGATTTAAGATCTAAATGCAAGAGATTGGGGATTTAGCTTGGTGGTAGGACTTTTGCCTAGCAAGTGCAAGACCCTGAGTTGGATCCCCAGCACAAAAAAAAAAAAAAAGTTAAAAGGGGGAATAGCAAAATTTAAACAAAACCCACTTTTGCCTAAAGATTTGGAGGACTCCTGGTTTGGGAATTAATACCTCATTGCTATTCAGCAAGTAGCATTTTTTTAATGGACATAGCTTGAGATTTATACATGTGATACAAGCTTTGTTACATCATTGGCACAGATAATGGCTGATAGTTGTATGTCCGGCTTAACCATAAATGAATCACATACAGTGTTGCCAGTTAATTAATGTTTGTTGAAAGGCTAAGGAATGATTTTTGTAGGTGGTTTCACTTAGAATATTGGGATGTTAATGCTGATAGGGAGAAGAAAAACTATAATCTAAGCTTTATGGTGGTAGCATCACGGGAAGTACTTTAGTTTACTTCGTTTAATCCTTACAACAACCTAGCAAATTGGCAATGTTAGCACCATCTTGCAGATAACATTACAGGCTAAGAGATGCATATCAAGAAAAATTCCCCACGTGTAAATAAGATTTTTATCTTGGGCTAGAATCTATACTCCATATACTTTTAGTATTCCAGTTAACTTGGAGAAGATTTAGAACAACATTTAGAACAACCTGTTTTTAAAGGGAATGAGTGTGTTGGTTACTTTCCCACAAATTAAAAGAGGAGGAGAGAATCCATGACCACATGTAAGCTCCAGAGTACTCAATAGGTAAGATACAATGCTACAGTGTCCCTAGGAAGCAAAATTAAAACGTTTAATGAAGGGTATGAATGCCTACCACAATTGCATGGGTTACTACCCCAATACGAATTTGGTATTTTAGAGGCCTCGCCCTGTCCGGTCAGGAGCAGACATACGTAGAGCTGTGTGTATGAAAGTGCGTACTAATGCACGTTAGAGCTACCCACAAAGGACCAACTAGGGAAGATCAAAATTTAAAGCTCAGCAGTTGAGTGACACCAGCATTCAGAACTACTCCAGTCTTCATGGTCTTCATGTCCATCGTCTTCCAATTGGTGCTCCTCAGAAAGGCCTGACCGGGTGTACTAGACATCTTCCTCCTTCTCTTCCTCTTTTTCTTTCTTTTTTTTCCCTCTTTTTCAAGAGGAGCTGACATATATATTCATATGTAAAATCTCTTCAATTTAAAAATACTAGCTCATTGTTTATGAACATTTTGTGGATCCAAGAATTTACAATACAACTGAATTTTGCACCGAAAGGCAGGTAAAGGCAGAGAGGTGGCTCAGTACCCAGGAGGTTAGAAACTAGAGTGTTAATTCTCATAGTATGACAAACCAACTGCATGGCAGTTAGTGAGTCGCTTACCCTTTGCCTCTTCATCTATAAAATAGGTAGACATCCAAGATGGACCACGATCTGTGTAAGCACTTTAGAACAGTCACAGCAGTTTCAGGAGCTACCTGGCATGGTAGACAAAGTTGTTCATCCCCCTTCTTGACCCTGATGATGTGAATTTGATGGAACTTCCACCGCGATTCCTTTTTCTGATTTGCTCCTGAGGAAGTACCCCATGATTGGAAGAAGGAAATTTAAGTTTCTCAGTAACAGCTGTTAGTCAGAGCTGCCCTGTTTGCAGAAAGATAGTGACACTGTATAGAGTATTTTATAAGGTGGGGTAGCTAATAGATTACGATATTGGACTTCGTTTTTAGACAAATTTGTGTTTAAATTGTGGTTTGGTAGTTATTGACTGATCTGATAACTGGAAACTCTCTGCCTCAAACTTCTACAAAATTGGAATGATAAATAATGCTATTTACTTCACAGAGCTGTTGGGAAGATTAAATTAGATAATACATATGCAGCGCCTAAAATCTAAATTTTCTGAGCTGATATTGCTACTGTTACACCTCACTCCTCCTTCCCTCACCCTCTCCATGTGATCCTTCTGGGACACAAATGCTGTGCTGTGGCTTTTTCTGAAATTATGTTCATTGCACAACCAAGGAAACAGCTGAGTTTATCACTTCCTAATTTTTCTAATCTGATTTTAAGTCAATGTAGTTTAGTGCATCTACAATTGGGAACCCAGAAAAAGATAACCTTAGGACAATTCTTTCTTTGGAGTGGTTTGGCATGGACGTTTTTGTTTCAAAATTACATCTATACTAGCTGGAGGGGATTTGCATTATGATACAAGTCTGGTATGACCTGAAATAACTAGTGATGCTCTTAATGCCCTTGAGATGAGCCCAGCTGGCATACCTAAGGTAGCAAAATTGTTGTTTGGACTCCCTGTCTGCTACTTAGAAAAGTGAATCATGTTGTCCATTAACAAAGTAAATATTTCTTGAAATTTACCGAGGTTGTGTGTTTCTTGTGAAGAATTCGGAGACCTGTGGGAACCAAGGCTAATTGAAATTATTTAAACTTCAAAGTAGATTAGCTTCGATTTAAAGTTTTGAAAACTCCAAAATTCAAGCCACTGTGGCATCATTTTATTGGTTATTTATCTATGTTATCATTGCAGGGATAGGAGTTGAACATCGTATAATCGAGTATTCAGAAAATGATTAAGTATGTTGTATCTGTGATCTTCAGCAAAGTTTACTTCTACTGGAAAAGATTTATTGTATAAGTTAGATTATACTTCAGTGAAAACCTCCTAAACTGTCTGTTACAAACTCTGTGTGATTCTGAAGCTACTATGAAGATGACTTTGAGTTCTTGTATTTATCACAAATGTTCCACGTATCTGTTAAAACATTTGGCTTTTATTACTCTCATTTTGTCTGTGGAGAAAACTTACTTTGTCTCTCAAAGACAAAATTGGGCCATTTTTTCTCTTTCAAGTAGATGCTGTCATAAATGGTATGCATTAAATTCAAAAGGAGCCTATACTTTTAGAATCAAGAAAAATTTTAGTTCTACTTTGTTGGAACTGTTTCACTAAAGAAAAATCTATGTACATCTTTCAGGGAATGACATTATGTTCTTTTTTAAAAACAGTCTTACCTTCCCCTCAATTTTAAAATTATGTGCTCTTATTGTAAATATGTAGATATATCACATTATTCTATCATGCAGAAATGATAATGCTGATTTTTAAAAATACAGCCTTTTTTGTCTTTTGCCATGCATCTAAGCACATAAAATTTATAATTATTTATAATACAGCTCTACATGGGGCCTATTTTATGTGAGCCAAATTTTATTCCACCTTTTCCAACATGTCAATCACATAGATTCTTAGTTACAAAAGACATTTGCTAATAGAAATTGGAATTCTTGATTAATTGTTCAGAGTTGAAAATTAAGTTAATGCATATTCTTTGCCTTTTACTTATATTCACTTTCTTAAATGGACGACTAGCTTTTGGTTTGCCAGACAGTGTGCAGAAATAAAGCTCTGAAGTTTACAGTCTGTTCCTGTTAAGAGCACAGAAGCTAGAAAGATGGGAAACTGCTATTAGAAACCAGCCAAACAGTTTAATGTACAAGTAGGAGACAGAATATAAAGATAACAAGAAAGATAAATAACATCTGCAATGATGTGCATCTTTTCTAAATTCATTCTAATATGCTAATAAAATAGCTATCATACTTTATTTGAAATAAAGACAGTTAACCATGTTAAAAATGAAGTCTTAAACCCAAATTCATTCAAGCTTCACATTATACCTTTCCTGGAACTATTTATATTTATAAAAGTTTGGTTGTCTTTCACCAGAATGCTTATTCCTTATTCAAAAATTTCCAGAGCCCTCACATCCCTTTTATATTAGTGTATTTTCAAAGTACACCAGTGTGTAGCTTCACATGTGGACTTTGACCGTTACCTGAAGGGCAGTTTACCTTCCTTCTGGCATCAAACATTTGGCTCCATATTCAAAGGTTCAGAGAAAGGAGACCACTGTATTACCCTTGTCTGCACCTTACAAGTCTACAGAATCAAAGAATATGAAAGCAGAGAGAACAAATAACGATGGGTAAGATTTCACGGAACTCATGAGGGAGCCTTTGGTCTCTGGTGGGTGACATCACTAATTGAGCTTTTCTGTGTTGGAAAGAGTAGTCTTTAGAGCCTGCTATTTTGAGTAGCTCTGCTCTCGGCTTAGTGTAGGCAGTGCTGAGGGAACTTCATTTGATTGCTTGACTAGTGTCAAGACGTGTCTCACCAAGGTCACAGACCTGAGTCTCCTCCAGTTGATGGGCAGGAGACTCAGAAATGGAGACTGTGCTTGAATTTGTAATTTTCAAAACTCTTTCATCATCTCCTGGTAGAAACATCTCCTTGCAGCCTCCTGGGCAGTCTTCTCTGTTAGCCAGCTTGGTTTCTAAATTGCTGAAGCAAGGAATGATTTTGCTTTGGCAATCAGCTAAGGAGCCCTTGCATCATCTTTCCCTCTGCCTTGTACTCGGTGGAAATGATCAAAATGCCTAAAGAAGATTTGCTTATCTAAAAGGTCTTTAAGATTGTGTGTGTCTGTTGGTTTGAAACACAGTAGGTTCTTTTCTGCTCCCCAGTTTCATATAGTATATTTCTAAAGATGGGTAGTAAACTCCTTTTCAATGTACCTCTCACTTTATGCAATCCCCACAATTCGGTGTATTCCTGTAAAATGAACATATGACCAAAGTAAAGGATTCTTGTCCAAAGAAGAGCTGTATAAATAAAGACACATGAAGCCCATTTGGAAAAGCACAGAAAACTATTCTGGAAATGGATTTAAAGAACAAAAAGTAGTTTGTTTTGACTGAAGGTAAAATGTGCTAGGAAAGAGAAGACCTGAAAGTCTGTGCTCACTAAATATTTGTAAAATTTCTGCTCTAAGTCTATATATTCATATAAAATTGCCCAATATTGGACAATACTGGCTTTTAGATTTACTGTTAATACCAGAATATTAAAAATTATGTCATACAAATGAAACCCACATAAACCTAGAGACTATGTATTCCATTTTTTCCATAGAGCCAAAGTAACAGCAGTCTAATAAGCAAAATAAAAATATGTACAGTCATGTGTTCCTAATAATAGAGATACATTCCAAGAAATATGGACCATTAGCTGATTTCATTATTAGGCAAATGTCGAAGAGTTTAGTCTAGATGGGACGGCTGACTGTGCAGGCTCAGCCTCAGCTGCACAGGTGTCACCTCTTGGTCCAGTGGTGAGGAACCTCTGGCCCATGTGTTGGCCTGCGAGCCAAGTCGTCCCAGCAGCTAAGCATTAGATATTCAGGTTTAATTGCAGTGTTGGCACTTTGTGGAAAATAAGTGAGTTTTGGGTTTCAGTTTGAGCACTTGGTCTCTAAAATGTTCGCCACGGGCCATGATGAACAAAAAAAGTGAGATTAAATTAAGCGCAAGTGGAAGTGATACAATTAAGAGACAGGGTAAGTATGAGTTGTATGAAGCTGCTGCTTTGTAGCATGGCACTTTTAAGTAAACTTCTTTTTTCTAAGTAGGAGTACCTTCTAAGATAATGAGAGAATATATAGTAAAAACATAAGCCTGTAATAGTTATTTATTATTATCTAGCATTACATACTATACATAGTTGTATGTGTTGTGCTTTTGTATGACTAGGCAAGAACTTTTTAGCTCTGTGATGGGACTACTGTCATACACGCAATCCATCCTATATTGAAAACTATGCCATGATGCATGACTCATACACCAGTAAAAGAGCAGGTCATTAATACTCAACTCAATTTCCTGAAATTCCCAGAGTATTAATTCCAAACATTCTTACAGCCTGGCTGGATCATGGAGGAGAGAAGTTTCTATTGCCGTCATATTCTTCCTATATTAGCTAGTAGAACAATTCTATCTCCCACTTCTATTTACTAACTTTAGCTTTTTACTGTGTAGATCATCTTAACCTCTATGATTCTTGACCTACCCCTTTTCCCTCCATTTCTAGGATCCAAAAGGAATACTGTTGGATATTGTCCAGAGTCAGAAAAAATAACAATCAGTTTTTCTTTCTCTTGCCATGCAAACAATAATTAAGAATACTGTGATGTAATGGAAAACACATAGTGTTTGTTAGCAGCTGACCAGTGTTTAAGTCACGCTTTCATTTCTTACTATGAGGATTGCTTTGGGCAAATGAGTTTAAGGTCTAATAATTGAGCATCTCATCCTTCAAATAGGAATGATAATTGTACTAACTTCATGTGAGAGAGAGAGAAAGACAGAGAGATAGAGAGAAAGAGACTGAGAGGGATACAGATAGAGACGGGGAGGGAGAGAGAGAGAGACAGAGGGATACAGACAGAGAGAGGGATAGAGAGAGAGAGAGAGAGAGAGAGAGAGAGAGGAGACACACGCTCATTATTAATTGCAAAGGGTTCCACGCATGATGCTCATTAGTGACTTTTTTTTCTAGCTGGGTTACCTTGTGCAAATAAATTATCCACCAATAACTAGGTTCCTCATCTATTAAATTGGGATGATAATTATATTAACTTCATGATGAGGAGTATATATGTCTTTTCAACTGTAAAGTGTTTCATGAATGATAGTAGAGATTTTTTTTTTGAGATTTTTGAGCGAGTCAGTTCATCAAGTTCATTTAGGAAGAAAATTATGTTTTCATTTCGCTGAAACGTCCTGTCTTCACATTTTCGCTGTCCTTCTGTGGCGCTCCCACTCTGTCTCGTGGGAGTATGTTTGGGCAGTGGGCTGTTGGAATACTCCCTGTTTTGAGGGTTCACTAACACTTGATCAAGACATGATCAAGACACTAACACATGATCAAGACATGTTATCTAGTTTAATGCCTTATTTTTCTCTCTTTGTAGCATTGCCATTATGTTTTTCCTGAGATGTTTTCTCATTGTTCCTTACGTTTAAAAACCATTTTATTAATTTGTATTTACTCTGAAAAACTTACACCATCCTTCTCTTTCAACTCAGGTTTTTTACAGTCTAAATCAATGACTTTGATGAAAATAAAACCAATACCAAAAGAAACTCTAAGAGCTTCCCTTGCAGAAAGTACAGGCAGTAGTGGTCAGAATATATAGCTCATTGCTACTCATTTATGGTGAAAGGTCACTTAGATGTGAAGAGCTGTTTTATGGAAATTTTTGTGACATTTGACATCTATAGTAACAAGGTCAAAATCAAACTAGTAGCCAGGAAATGCTCATAATGGGGCTAAAAGTGATTTGGTCTCTGACCTTACATATTAATCGCTATTAACTGTCTTAGTCAAAGCTTTATCTACTAATTTTTCCCCAGGAAAAGACCTGTTTTGAGTCAATAAAATGGCTAAATCCATAATTGTGATGTCATTATTCTCTAATGATTGAGATTCTAATTTAATTTATGTACTACTTTAGCACAGGAAATGAACTGATGAGTCAATATGTTTTAGACAAATAATTGCCAAGAGCAGATGTGTAGCAAGACTTTTGAATTAAAGAGGATATTATTTCACTTTATCTCCTTTAGAAACTTGGCATTTTATTAGTATTCTAGTTACAAAATTCGATAACCTGAGATTATCAAGACAGAGGCCACATTAAGTGAATGGTAGCTGCCTACTAGGTCTCAGGGCCCAATCCGTCAGGCCTGCAGGGCAGGGCCAAGCAGGGCCATTCAGACAGCTGCATCTCTTCTGTAATTTGGGAATGGCTTTGTGTAGGCTGACTGCAAAGGGCTGTTTTTTTCCAGGGCTTGAGGAAAAGGAGCTTCTTGAATCTCTCACACCCTGTTAGAGGCAGCTCTGATGGGATTCCAGTCCTGAATATGCTTTCCTTCCATCCCGCATTGCGAATGCTCTGGCTTTCAGCACTAGATGTCAGGGGTGATGGACACTTTATTTTGTTAAGCTTCTGCAAAGACAGCATTGCCTTTTAGGCTTTATTTTAGTTGGGGTGAACCCAGGAGAGATCTAGGAAAAAACATTTGGAAAAATTTTTATACAACTTAAAAGTTTTATTCCATTAGATTTTCCCTCCCCTAAATCACTGACTTCAGAGTCAGTCTGACATGTGTTTGTTTTCCAGATCAACCTGTTTAGTAGCTGTGGACTCTGGGGATATTGCCTAAACTTGCCGAGTTTGGTTTGCTTATTTTAAAAATAATCACCTTACCCACCTGGTATACACACGTGTGTGTGTCTGTGTTTATACGGGTATTTGTGTGTGTGTGTTAAATAAGATAAATCTAAACTAAGGCTTGACACTCTAGAGTTTCTTAGTATTTGCAATCCTTTTCCACCTCTAATTAAACTCATATTTAATGCGAGACTCATTTTGACCATGCCAACGTGTGCATACCACATCTGCTCTAGGCACACAGTTGTTTTCTGGGATACTAGCATTGTGAGTAACTGGAACTCTGAATCAAAGTACTACCACTTATACAACACTAGAAAGACTGAACTGAAAGTAAATAGATTAATTTCAGCTCAGTTTTTATTAACATTATTGGTGTGACCTCATAGAAATGATCTGCCAAGGCTAACGGAGCAAGCATTTTTGTCTTGGAACAGATTTTCAGCCACACCTCTGTCTGTCTCACTAGTGTTGTCATCTCCTTCACTCCTGCTAAACTCAGTTTTGGTTAGAGACGTTTGGCTGCCTTTCTTCTCTCAGGGCAGAGTTTCTCTATTTGGAGACAAACATTTTTTTTCCCTAAATTTAAAGAAATCTTTAATCTAATGTGAGATACGAAAAGTTGAAATCTCTCAAAGAAAGGCAGTGAAAATGATGAAAGATTTCATAAGTAGATCTATGAAGAGCAACTAAAGGAATTCCAATATTGACTCTTGGAAGAAGAATTTTAGGGTAATTGGAAGATGGAGAAAGGCTGCAATAAACAGTATCCATGAGCCAGCATGAGCTGGTGTTTTTAATTCTCCTTCAAGGGAAAGGAAAAGAGGCATTTTCTCAAAACCGAGAGTTATATGGATACAACTTTAAGATTCATTTCTTGCCTGGATCGATCTAAAAAGCGAGAGATTGTCTGTGAGATTCTTTCTTAAGATAATTTTATAGCAAAGAGGACTCACAATATGTCTTAAATTGGTGAAGAGCATCTTGCTCAGTGGCAAAGGATTTTTGCTTGTTTTTTCCTTTTATGACCTGTGGAAAAACGATATAGATGCAAATTGCAAACTCTGCTTTTAACTAGTTTAACTGCTTACAGTTTTTTTTTAATTTTATTTTAATGGTATACTTTAGATGTACATAGTGATGACATTCATCATAGGGGATTTGTACCTGTACATGATATATCTTGTTGCTTCTTTTTTCCCATTCCCTTCCCCTCCCTTCAACCTCTCCTCCCTCCTTATTTACAAAAGCTTTGTTTCCATTTTTTTCTTTCCATCCTTTTTTCTCTTGTCCCTCCTTTTCTTTCCCCCTTTGCTCCCTTGTTCCCTTTCCCATTTGGACAGTTTCTTCCCCTTCACAATATAATACATCTTAGTCCTTATTTACACTTTGTTTCTCACACCAGAGAAACACTGTGGTATTTAAACATGTGTGTCTGATTTATTTCACTTAAGAATATGGTCTCAAGATACATCCATTTACCTAGAAATATCTCAAGCTTATTGTTGTTTATGGCAAAGTAGTACTTCATTGTATTAATGCCCCCCCCCATTTTCTTTTTCCATTCATCAATTGATGGCCATTTGGGCTATTTTCAAGATTTGGTTATTACAATCTGTGCCGCTATAAACACGAGGGTGCATGTATCACTATGGTATGATGTTTTTAATTCTTTTGGGAAGATACCAAGAACTGGAATAGCTGGGTCCAATGGAACCTCTAGTCCTAGTTCCCTGAGGAATCTCCACACTGATTTCCAAAGTGGTTGCACCAGTCTACATTCCCACCAACAGTGGAGAAAGGTTCCTTTTTCTCCACAGCCCCTCCAGCACTTGTTGGTTGATTTCTTGATAACAGCCATTCTTTCTGGAGTGAGGTGGAATCTCAGGGTTGTTTCACTTTGCATCTCTCGAATGACCAGTGATGTTGAACATTTTTTCATATGTCTATCTGCTGTTTCTACTTCTTCATCTGAGAAGTGTCTATTCATTTCATTGTCCACTTTTGCATTGGGTCTTTAAATTTTGGGGGTCTGATTTTTGAGTTCTTTCTATATTAGAGATATCAGTCCTTTGTTGGAGGAGTAGCTGACAAAAATATTTTCCCACCCTGTGGGATGTCTCTTCACTCTGTTGGTAGTTTCTTTTGGTGTGCAAAAGCTTTTTAGTAAGATTAGATCCCAGTTGTTGTTTCTTTGTGATACTTCCTGGGCAATTGGGATTTTGTTCATAAAGGCTTTGCCTACACCTGTGTCTTCAAGAGTTCTACCTATTTTATCTCCCAGCAGATTTAGTGTTTCTGTTTTAATATTTAGATCTTTGATCCACTCTAATTTTAGCTTAGTGCATGGTGAGAGATATGGGTCTAGTTGTAATCTTCAGCATGTGGGGAGTCAGTTTTTCCAGCACCATTTGTTAGAGGCCATCTTTCTTCCAGTGAGAGTGTTTGGCCTCTCTGTCAAAGGTAAGGTGACTGAGAGAGTTTGGACCTGTTTCTGCATCTTTTAATCTGTTCCATTGGTCCTGGGTCTGTTTTTTGTCAGTACCATACTGTTTTTATTATAGTAGCTTTGTAATATAATTTCAGGTCAAGGATTGTGATGGGCTCTGCTTTGCTTTTGTTGCCCAGAATTGCTTTTGCTATTCTAGGTTTCTTTTGGTTCCAAATGAATTTTAGGATTGTTTTCTCTAATTCTGTGAGGTATGCTATTGGTAATTTAATTAGGATTGCATTACATCTGTGTAACAATTTTGGGAGTATGACCATTTTCACTATATTGGTCCTTCTTACCCAAGAACAAGAGATATTCTTCTATTTTCTAATTTCTTTTTTGATCTCCTTTTTCAAAGTACTGTAATTTTCAATGTATAGATCATTTTGCTTATAGTTGTTGTAAGATTTTACTTGATAAAAAGATTCTTTAGATAAAAGTATTTAAAACCTACTCATCTCATTCTTACTTACTAGGATATATTCTTGGCTACATGTAGGATGGAAATCAAATGTGGGCTGGTGCTTAAGCCTACTAATCACCATCATAATTGTCTGCCCTGCTGTGCAGGGCCTTCTATACAGGAGGGCCCTCTAACAGCTTCCTAGATATTAGCAATTAGTTGAGGGTTCTAGCTTAATTTATGTAAAATTCATGAGTTGGAGTTAATAGCCTAGGCTTTGAATATCAGTGCCTATCTATCAGCTGTTTTTATTTTCTTTGTGGTACTCAGAATCAAATCTAGGACCTCTGCATTGAGCTATATCCCCAACTCTATTTTATTTTATTTTATTATTTATTTTATTTTATTTTAATTTTGAGACAGAGTCTTGTTTAGTTGCCCAGATTGGCTTTGAACTTTTGACCCTTCTATCTCGTCCTTGCAGAATGCCAGGATTATCAATGTCTATTAGCATGCCCAGTTTATCAGTTCTTTTCATGTTATCAGCCTTTTTTGCTGCTTACAGCCCACAGTTCTGGCAGGTGTCAGGAACTCTTTTGGCTACCAGGGATGGCGTTCATGGCTATTCCTTGGTTTCCTTCACTCTCTGTCATTAGCCATCTTCAGTGTTACCAGTTCAGTATGCTTTACTTGAAATTGAAATCATGAATAATCAGGAGTATTTTTCCTGGAGGAAGCTTTATTGTGACTTACATTGCAGCAGAAGGAGAAGCAGCATATAGGCTGAACTGCTAAGGGAGTGAGGAGGATTCTCAGCAAGGATGAAAGGCAGGCTTGTACACATACAGGTGTCAGCATTTCTGTTTGGTCAAGGGCAGGAGAGGAGTCTCTCACAGACCTAAGTGGGGAGGGGGCTGCAGATGGGTAGTATCACCCAGAGAGGCTGGTGGGCAGAATCATGTGCGACAGATCTGTGACTAAAGGCTGCTGAAGCTGATGTATCTTCCAGCACAGCCTTGGGTGCCTGATGCAGCTGGACAGGCTGTGCAGGCTGCAAAGTGTTTGGGAAGCCATGGAATTGAAATATTTTGGGGGATCATCAGGACCTTCTCTTCTGTCCCATCATGAGAGATGGAAAATATTTGTTTACTGCTGTCTAAAGGAAATGAAAACTGTGTGCCCTCCTCTAAAAGATTTCCACATGTCAATTTATTCAGTCTTCAACATGCTCATGTGAGGTACTATTTCCTTTTTCTGGATTAGAAAATTGAAACTTATAGAAGTGGGATAACTTGTGTAATAGGCAGCTTTCCAGCACTGTAACAAAACACCTGGGATAATCAACTATAAAGAGTAATGTTTTATTTCAATTGACAGTTTTGGAATTTCCAATCCACAGTTGTTTCTCTTAAATGTGTAAAAAGGCAGTCTGTCATGGCAGGTACTTGTGGTGAAGCATAACTGCCCACCTCTTCACCAAAAAGCAAAAGGAAAAAGAAGGAGGGACTGAGGTCCCACCATCTCCTTCTAGAGCACACCCCCAATCACCTGTGTTTTCACCACTCCCCAGTAACATCACCCTGGGAACTGAGCCTTTAACAATGGGCCTTTGAGAGACACTCAGGATCCAAGCTCTAGCTGCTTGTTCAACCCGGTATCTGTTCATGTGGAAGCCTGAACTCCTGCTTACCTCCATGTGGGATCTATCCCTTTCCTGAACAGAGGGGCAGGAAGGCAGGGACCTGCCTCTATCTTCTGTGAGAGTACTGTAGCATGCACACTGTGTTTGGATGGTGATTTTTTTTTGAAGAATTCACCTTCTCTTTTGTTTCAAAAAACATTTCGAAAAACATTTTTTTATGATGCTGTAGTAAGAAAACTGATTGTTCAGAAATTAACATGGATATTTCTGAAAGTTGGAGAATTTAGTAAGAGGATTTACACTGATTTCTTACCTCCCTTTTATCATTTGAATAAACATTTATTCAGTGATTTCTCATTTCATGAAATGATAAACTTAACAATTGTTAAAATATGGTCATTACTATTTTTGAATCTATCAATACATGTCTTTTCAAATACAGGTTTTTAAATCTCAGGAACATCTTACAACTGAATTACATAGTTTGAGAACACTTTCTAAGTGGGAAGTATTACTGGGAAAGTAAAGAAAACAGTTGATTTAAAAAAAAAAAGCAAGAGAAAGAAAGAAAGAAAAAAGTCAAAGGTAGTGATACTTGGTTTCTAATGTGCGAAGTCTGGTTCTATGTAATATCTTGGAAAGTAATCCTCTTCAGATCATGCCATAGGCCAGACCAATCCATGGCTTCGCTTGTGTTCTCATCTTGGTCTTAGAAAATAAATATATTTTCAGAGTGTTGTGATGGCTATATGTCAGGATAAAACTTCAGAAAAAAATGAACCTGTTAACATATTTTTGCATGTTTTATTTCTTAAACATGTTATGAAGCAATAGATTTTTATTTCCAGAATAACATTATTCAAGGAAAACTAGTATTCATTATGTAAATGAAATACACTAAACACCCATTAATACTGCAATAAATATGTTTATACAGTGGAATATCATATAGCATTTAGAACGAATCTCAGTATCTGCTTGCAAGAAAAGAATGGTTCTTATAGGTGTTGTGTTGAGCAAAGAAAGCCAAACACCAAAAAGTATGTAGTGTACAACTGTATGTTATAAACTTCCACTTACATAATGACAATTAATCTATGTCATGAGAGGTAAGCAAAAGCGTTCCCCTTGGAGACAGAATAGTGAATAGGAGGAGTTAAGGAGGGCCTTGAAGATACTGGTAATAATCTGATCCTTGACGTAGACGATTGGTGTGTGGGGTATTCAGTTTGTGATAATCCACCAAGGTGTGCAGTGAGGATTTGTGCACATCGTGTAGCTGTGGCTTTGTAAATGGGTTGATACTAATTGTACTTGTTGTTCTTCAATTAAATGTTCATCAATAGTCAAATCTAAATAACGCAAGTCAGTAAACATCATAAAGTTACCATTGGGAAGTTTAGGCATTATTAGTCTTTTAAAATTAGGACCCCAAGAAGATTGAGATTACCATATTTCATGGATTATATAATGTATTTATGTTAAATTTAATCATATTTGAAATAAAAACTTTATGATTCATAGTATCTTATGATTAGAACCTTTATTTTATATATAATAATTTTCCTTAATTTTAGATAAAAATTTAATTTTCTTCCTTAATTTTATATAAAATAATAGTATAATTCTATTAATTATAAATAATATTTTTTGAAATATGGTATTAAAATCTGTACCATACAATATACATAAATGTCTAAGTAAATGGAAGACTAATGTAAAATGAGTTCACTAATTTTGTTTTGAAAATATTAAGAGGAAATTTAATGACACTTTATATTTTTACAGAGTTAATTTGGAAAAATCAAAGTATGGGGAAACAAAATATTTTAAATCCAAAAAATGTAGAAAGATCTAAATCACCAGATTCCAAAATATATTCTAAAATGATGAAATTAAAGTAGAATGGATAAGTAAAATACTAATAAATATACCTAACAGTGTCATCCAAAAATTTCTCAGGTCTATAAAAGAATATTGCGTATATTAAAAGGGACATTTCAAATTAGGGTAGAAGGTTCAGGGGAAAAAAGAAATGACTGAAATGTGGCCGGCCCTTCAATCTGTCATGGTTAGTCTGTGTTTCCAAGGACTGCGCTGGAGAGACAGAAGATATCTGGGTTCTGGCTTACGGCAGCCGACTGTCAGCATCCCCGTGTCAAGGGTGACCGTTTCTCTCCTTAGGAAGTACTTGGGTTTGCCTGAGAACCATATTTAGTTTCTTTCACCTTGCTGTCTTAAATTAACTCCCGTAAAGGAAACAGTTCAGGCTTATGTGGACATCCTAGTCCATCAGCAGACAAAAATCTCAGCACCAAAGAGTGACTTTAAACGTTAAAAATTTTCCCCAAATATCAGCTTAATACTTATACTTTATGTTACAACCCCTCAGATTTAAAAGGAGCCTTCCACTGTAAGTGTTGAAATTAACAGATCCTCTAAAATAAACATGATGGAGAGGGTTACTCGAGTTTTTTAAACTGATAACTTCTTAAAGTGAAATGATAAGAGGGTCCATTTCCGAAAGAAACCATTTCTTATTAATGGAGTCTATGAAACTCATAGGACACTGTACTGATTGCTCTCTTGTCAGATGAAAAAGAAAGTTAGGTCAGGAGGAAAAAAAACAAAAAATTTCAATTACATTTACAGCAGCAGCTGAAGGGGAACGAAATCAATGAAAGGAGCATACTTATTAGAGACCCGCAGTTGCCATAAAACCGAAACTAAATCACAGTGACAGTGTCTGAACTTCAGATAAATTGCTTTGAATTCAGATTGGGAGCCTGGAGAAATAATGGAAATGATATTGCAGTGGGTGGAAAAAGGTTAGAACTTTTTGTATCGACGGCTTCTCTGAGTCTTGTAGATGTTGTCAGGATCACATACTGATTTGTTATTTATTTATTTGTAGAAAAAGTAGAAAAAGTAGCTTCTAGTGTTTCTCCAACAGGTAATTCTGCTTTCAGTGTTGCACTAGTGTCCAAACGATGGGGAACTACGAGGGGCACGTGCTCCGGGTGGAAGCAGAGCTTGCTGGAAACCCAAAGCAAGGTGAACCCTTGGACAGAAAACTAGTCTCTCGGAAAAGAAGCAGAGAAGTGGGATGCAAATCAAGAGGGTGAAAGGCCAGCCAGCTCTGCCCTGCTCTCTCAGCAGAAGCGGAAGTCGTCTTGGCCCAAAGGGCTCGCCCAAGCTCCGTCTGGTGTCAGGAGCCATGAAACTCCCTCCCGCCAACCCGTGTGTTTTCCCATTTCTTTGAGCCACCACTTTTGCGGGCGTGCTGCATGTGCCTCTGGTGGGTATCCAAGCGTC